>CAUYLG010034846.1:0-91098 GCA_963573385.1 Cacajao melanocephalus | reverse complement strand
ACACACACACACACACACACACACACACACACACACACACACACACACAGAGCAGGGCATAAATCTGCCATCATTCTTTGCCAGACCAAATTCCTGTGTGTCACCTTGGCGAGGTGGTACAGCACAATGGACAGCAGGTCTATGATCAGCTGTGTGGGGGTTCACAACATGGCTCAGTCAGTTACTTGCTGGGAAAATTACTTCTGTAGTCCTCAGTTTCCTCATTTCTAAAGTGAGGTAACTACTAACCTCAAGTGATCCCTCCACCTCAGCCTCCCAAACTGCTGGGATTACAGGCATGAGCCACTGCGCCCGGCCTTAAGACCAGCCCGACCAATATGGTGAAACCTCACCTCTACTCAAAATGCAAAAATTAGCAGGGTGTGGTGGTGGGTGCCTGTAATCCCAGCTACTTGGGAGGCTGAGGCAAGAGAATCACTTGAACCCGGAAGGCAGAGGTTGCAATGAGCTGAGATTGCGCCACTGCACTCCAGCCTGGGCAACAGTGAGACCCTGTCTCGGCCAGGCGCAGTGGCTCACGCCTGGAATCCTAGCACTTTGGGGGGCCAAGGTGGGTGGATCACCTGAGGTCAGGAGTTCAAGACCAGCCTGGCCATCATGGTGAAACCCCATCTTTAAAAATAAAAAAATTAAAAAAAAATAAAAAAAATTTAAAAAGTGAGACCCTGTCTCAAAAAAAATAAATAAATAAAAATAAAGTGGGGTAATAATTGTACCTGCTTCAGAGGGTTGTCATAAGGACTTAATTAACGGATGCATGTAACGCACCTGCACAGGGCTGGGTTGTACACTCAGAGCACATGGGCTGTGTAGTCAGTTACTATTCATGTTTCAGCATGCATGCCCCCTTCTGGCTCTAAAGAACACGCTGATCTTTGGTCACCAACATATAAGTAAACAATTCAAGGTTACTTTCGGGTGGTCCTATGCTGATGAACAATCCTGTGTGTTTTTAATCTCCCTAGATAATTTTAATGATGTGGAATGCTCTTAGTGACCTAATTTGAAGCTGGGCATTCATGCCTGTAATCCCAGTACTTTGGGAGACTGAGGTGGGAGGACTGCTTGAGCTTACGAGTTCAAGACTAGTCTAGGCAACATAGTGAGATCTCAATCTCTACAATTTATTTTATTATTTATTTTTTTTTTAATTTTTTTTTGAGATGGAGCTCACTCTATTGCCCAGGTTGGAGTGCAGTAGTATAATCTCGGCTCACCATAAGCTCCACCTCCCGGGTTCAAGCGATTCTCCTGCCTCAGCCTCCTTTGGTATTTTTAGTGGAAATGAGCTGGGACTACAGGCTCGTGCCACCATGCCTGGCTAATTTTTGTATTTTTAGTAGAGACAGGGTTTCACTATTTTGGCCAGTCTGGTCTGGAACTCCTGACCTTGTGATCTGCCTGCCGTGGCCTCCCAAAGTGCTAGGATTATAGGCCTGAGCCACCGTGTCTAGCCTACAAAAAATTTTTTTTTTTTAAATTAGCCTGGTATTGCAGTGTGTGCCTATAGTCCTTGCTACTCAGGAGGCTAAGATGGGAGGATCACTTGAGCCTGGGAAGTTGACACTGCAGTGAACTGTTGATTGTACCACTGCACTCCAGCCTGGGAGAGTAAGGCTCTGTCTCAAAAAATAATAATAATAAAAAGATCTGATTTGGGAGTATTTTCAAAACAACTCTAAAGCAGAATGCTGTTCAAGTCACATTATTTCTGCCTCATATGGTGCCTCTTTATATGCATAAGCCTCACTGTTTCCATGGGTCGCTTGGAGATGCTATCATGAAGGTGACTGGCTGATGGACTTCACCTTTTGGTCTCATTATATACATCTGGTGGAATGTTACCCTTGTTCAACAAGCCCAAGGGACACTGCTTGCAGGGATTTTCACTAGACAGCATTGTCAGCTTCAGCTTATTAAATATAAGCAAGTATGAGAAGTAAGATCTACCATTATCCTTTCCTGTTTCTCTGATAACATGGAAATTTTGCCCAGTTTTCAGGCTCTTGCCATTCTTGCCACCGCCTAGCTTTATCACACTGGCAAGTACAGCATGACTGAGAATTCTAATAAACCTGCCAAAAACCTTCTCTCAGAAAGTGAACTAGATCTCTCCTGGGCCTCATACACCTCACAGATAACAAAGCTTGATCCAGAAAAACGTTTAGCTTTTTGTCGTGATGAATTTCTTTCGAGTCTTCCACTTAACTTCTTCAACAACTTCACGATGATCTTTGCAGATAAGCTCATTCTCACAGACATTCCTTCTTCTTCTACAGAGAATTATGTCCAGGACAGGGTGTTTTTGGTTTTTTTCCTCCCACAGATCATAAAGCTACAGAAATGAGAAGCCATGCACTGATTTCTGCTGGTCACAGCTCTCCTGGATCCTTCTCCTTTGACCAAATGTCCTCAATTCCCCCACTTGGCTCTGAAGATGGGTTTGTAAGCCAAGAGACCTTGCTGTCAGCAATTAGCTTTTCTTTTTTTTCTTCTTCCAGATGGAGTCTCACTCTGTCGCCCAGGCTTGGCTCACTGCAGCCACCGCCTCCCGGGTTCAAGCAACTCTCCTGCCTCAGCCTACTAAGTAGCTGGGTCTACAGGCGTGCGCCACCATGCCCAACTAATTTTTATTTTTTTTTAGTAGAGACAGGGGTTTCACCATGTTGGCCAGGCTGGTCTCGAACTCTTGACCTCGTGATCCGTCCGCCTCGGCCTCCCAAAGTCCTGGGATTCCAGGCGTGAGCCACCGTGCCCAGCCTTTAGCAATTAGCTTTTTTATTTGTTTCTTCCGGTTCCTTTACTCATAAACCTCTACAAACAGATCTGCTCTGCCGCAGAAGCGCCACCTGCGGCGACAGACTCAATTTTGTGTACTACCGCTGATGGGTTGTGTCCATTTGCTTTCAGACAAGTCTCCAAGTCTAGGTTCCAAATTCAGCTGCAAGCTAGGTCCCTTACTGGGAGTCCTGTGCACAGACCACGGCATCTGGCTTCCTCTCAATCTCCCCCACCAAGGCTCCCGCCAGTATCTTGGACAGTCTTTCCCGGGGCAGCGGTCACCACCCCGCCTCGAATGGCCCTCCGCCCTCGAGCCGGACTGCAGCTGTCCGGGATCGCCTCGCACTGCCTGACACGTGGCGCCATAACGCGTGCGGCAGGACTCTGCGCTAGTCAACTGCTAGCGTCGCAGCACAGCTGACGTGCAGTTGGTCAAAACCCACGGTATCTCGGCCAATCGGAGCTGGCCAATGGACGAGAGGCAGCTACTTTATCCAATCATGTCCTTCCGACGGCCCTCAGCTCGCCCAATCGCAAAACGATGCAGCCAAAGTCGCTCCCGGAAGACGCACGAAAGGTGGGGAACAGGAAAGGGGTGTGGCCACAGGCCCCGCCGTCCGCTCTTGGCCGCGGCGCTTCTGGGTGTGCGTCAGATAGGGTGGGTGCTGAAGGCGGAGACGGCACCCACGCCAGGTGAGCAGTCGTTACTTTGCGTGGATCTTTTAAGATTGGTCGTCTACAAGAAAAGGTAAATGCGGTAATGGATATTTCAGTCACCCTGATTCGTTCATTACACATAGTATGCATGTCTCAAAATAACACATGTACCTCCCAAATAAGAACTATATCAATTTAAAAAATACCAAATAAAAAAACACTGGTCCACACTGTTCGTGTGGTTAAAACTAAACACACTGCACTGATTCGCTTATCCAAGAGTTGCAGGTGATGCCTTCTGTTTATCTGTATTCTAAAAAAAGAAAAAAGTTATAACGATATTGAATTTTACTAATATATGTTACACAGATTGAACCCCACGTGGTGTCACTCTGTATAATGCATATTGTAAAGTTTAACTTCACTCTGGTTTTTTGGTTTTGTTTTGTTTTGAGACAGTCTCACTCTGTCCCTCAGGCTGGCGGGCAGTGGGCGCCATCTCAGCTCGCTGCAACCTCCGCCTCCTGGGTTCAAGTGAATTCTCCTGCCTCAGCCTCCTGAGTAGCTTGGGATTACAGGCATGTGGCACCACATTCAGGTAATTTTCGTATTTTTAGTAGAGATGGGATTTCTCCATGTTGTCCAGGCTGATCTCAAACTCCTGACCTCAGGTGATCTGCCCACCTTGGCCTCCCAAAGTGCTGGGATTACAGGTGTGAGCCATCATGCCTGGCCGATTTTTATTTTTATTTTTAGATTACAGATACTCGTAAATAGAGTATTTACGAGTATTCTCGTTCACATCCCAGTGGACCACCTTGCACCCTCCCCAGGGTACCACCACCTCACTTAGGAAACTCTGCCCCACAACGCTTCATTTTATTTGTTTGCAGAGAGGCAGGAGCTGGGCAATGAATGTGTAGGTAGGCTCTGGAGACAGACTACCTGGGTTTGAGTCCTGTCCCTTCCACACACATGCTGAGTGAGCTCAAGTCACATAACTTCTCTGTACAATTTCCTCATCCTTTCCTTTCCCTCCCTCCCTCCCTCCCTTCCTTCCTTCCTTCCTTCCTTTTCTTCTTTTTTTCCTCCCCTTCCCTTGTCTCACTCTGTTGCCCAGGTGTGATCTTGGCTCGCGGCATCCTCTGCCACCCAGGTTCGAGCGATTCTCCTACCCCAAGCTCCCGAGTAGCTGGGATTACAGGTGTGGGCCACCATGCCTGACTAATTTGTTGTATCTTTAGTAGAGACGGGGTTTCACCATCTTGGCCAGGCTGGTCTTGAACTCCTGACCTCGGAATCCACCCACCTCGGCCTCGAAAAGTGCTGGTATTACAGGCATGAGCCACCACACCTGGCCTCCTCATCTTTAAAATAAGGGGATTAACAGTAGCTGTCTGGCAGGGTTTTTGTGAGGATTGAATGAGTTATTATGAAGGTGCTTAGAAGAATGCCTAATCCATAATCTGCACTTAATAAATGATGCTGTTGAGGGAATGCAGTCTCAGAGCAGGTAGGAGCTCCCCATGTTATCTTTCCTTATTTCATTGTCTGCTACACGCCTTGGGGTCAGAAGGATCTTGTTCCACATTGGTTCTCCAAGCATGCACCTTTTACCTTATAAAATTTACCTAAACTTTCTGAGACTCAGTTTCCTCCTCTGTAAATGAGAACTGATGTTAAGGATGAAATTAGGCTGGATGTGGTGGCTCATGTCTGTAATCTCATCACTTTGGGAGGCCGAGGGGTTACGGATCACCTGAGGTCAGGAGTTCTTGACCAGCCTGGCCAATATGGTGAAACTCCATCTCTACTAAAAATACAAAAATTAGATGGGCATGGTGGCGGGGACTCCCGTAACCCCAGCTACTCAGGAGGCTGAGGCAGGAGAATCACTTGAACCTGGGAGGCGGAGGTTGCAGTGAGCTTAAATCGCACCACTGTACTCCAGCTTGGGCAACAGAATGAGACTCTGAAAGGAAAAAAAAAAAAAAAAAAAAAGAAGGCTGGTGGTACCATGGCAATCTGGAGGTAGACATCCACAGAGAAGAGTTCTTAAAGGAGGATGTCCAAGGTGAGTCCTGAGGGTTGAGTAGGAGTCACCTGTACCAAGAAGGCTGTGTGGGAATGGGAAGAGTTTCTTCCAGGCAGAAGAGGGTACCAAGGCCTGGAGCTGGGAGAAAGCCCAGTGTCTAGAAAGGGAGGAGGTGAGAGATGAAGTCTGGAGAGGCAAGTAGAGGCCAGATTGTATTCCAGAATGCCAGGGAGCTCTGCCAGAGGCATTAATGAAGACCTGGCAGAACTGGTAGCTGGTATTTCACTAGTTAATTTCTCCTCTGAAAATGATGGGGGTGACCACAGGAGTGTTGAGCTCATCCTCCCAGGGCTGGGACGGAGGTTGAGCACCTGGGAAAAGCTGCTACTCACAGCTCTTGGGGAACTTTTGCAGGTAGGGACCTGACCTGTGGGGACACAGCCCAAGGAAGCCCAATTATCTCATTATTCTTGGTGCATTTTAGCTTCCACACCTGGGCCCCCATGGTGTGCCATTCCCCCTTTGGCTATTGTCTGTGCCTGATCCTGGTCTGGGAGGCTGGAGACCTGTGGCATAGCAGCACCCTGCCTTTGTGAGCACGGGCCTGCCAGCATTTTTTTTTTTTTTTTTTTTGAGACAGAGTTTCACTCTTGTCGTCCAGGCTGGAGGGCAATGTTGTGATCTCGGCTCACTGCAACCTCCACCTCCCGGGTTCAAGCGATTCTTTTGCCTCTGCCTCCCGAGTGGCTGGGATTGCAGGTGCCCGCCACTATGCCTGGCTAATTCTTGTATTTTTAGTAGAAATGAGGTTTCACCATGTTGGCCATGCTGGTCTTGAACTCCTGACCTCAGGTGATCCATCTTGGCCTCCCAAAGTGCTGGGATTACAGGCGTGAGCCACTATGCCCAGCTCTTTTTTAGTATTTTTAGTAGAGACAAGGTATCACCATGTTGGCCAGGCTGGTCTCCCACGTCCAACCTCAAGTGATCCGCCCACCTCAGCCTCCCAAAGTGCCGGGATTACATGCTTGAGCCACCGCACCTGGCCCAGTGATCTGCTTTTTGTCTCTGTGAATTTGCCTATTCTGGACACTTTGGGTGTTTTTGTTTTTTTAATTGAGACAGAGTCTCACTCTGTTGCCCAGGCTGAAGTGTAGTGGCGTGATCTTGGCCCACTGTAACTTCTGCCTCCCGGGTTCAAGTGATTCTCCTGCCTCAGCCTCCTGAGTAGCTAGGATACAGGTGTGTGCCACAATGCCCAGCTAATTTTTGTATTTTTAGTAGAGATGAGGTTTTTCCATGTTGGCCCGGCTTGTCTTGAACTCCTGACCTCAAGGGATTTGCTGCCTCGGCCTTCCAACATGCTGGGATTACAGGCATGAGCCATTGTGCCTGGCCTTTTTTAAAATTTCTTTTTGCACCCTAACACAGGATGGACATTTCGTATAAAGGGAATCATACAATATGTGGCCTCTTGTGTTTGGCTGCTTTCCCTTAGCATAACATCTTTTAGGGTCATCTATGTTTAGCATGTATTAGTACTTCATTCCTTGCATCTATCCATTCATCAGCTGATGGAATTTGGGGTTGTTTCTGCCTTTGGCTATTGTGAATAATGCTGATATGAACATTTGTATATATGCTTTTGTTTGAACATCTGTTTTCAATGTTTTGGGGTATGCATCCAGGAGTAGAATTTCTGGGTCATTTGAGAATTTTGTGTTTAACTCTGAGAAACCACTAAACTCTTTTCCACAGCAGCTGCACTATTTTATATTTCCACCAACAATGTACAAATGTTCCGTGTCTCCGTATCTTTGTCAACACTTGTTATTTTCCTTTTTGGGGGGATTATGGCCATTCTAGTGGGTATGAAGTTGTATCTCATTGTGGTTTTGATTTGCATTTCCCTGATGGCTGGTGAGGTTGAGCATCTTTTCATGTGCTCATTGGCCATTTGTATATCTTCTTTGAAGAAATACCTGGTTGCGTGCAGTGGCTTATGCCTATAATCCCAGCACTTTGGGAGGCTAAGGCAGGTGGATCACATGAGGTCGGGAATTCGAGACCAGCCTGACCAACATGGAGAAACCCTGTCTCTACAAAAAATACAAAAAAATTAGCCGAGTGTGATGGCGCTAGGGAGTCTGAGGTAGGAGAATTGCTTGAACCCAGGAGGTGGAGGTTGCGGTGAACCGAGATAGCGCCATTGAACTCCAGCCTGGGCAACAAGAGCGAAACTCCATCTTAAAAAAAAAAAAAAAGGAAATATAGCTATCTGTCCAAGTCCTTTGCTCATTTTTTTTCCCAATTGGGTTGTTTGCCTTTTTGTTGTTGAGTTGTAGGAATTACTTATGTATTCTAAGCCAAGTGTGCTGGTGCTTAGACGATGTAGGTGGTGCTCCAAGTAGTCTCAGCTACTAGGGAGGCTGAGGTGGGAGGATTGCTTGAGCCCAGGACTTGGAGGCTGCATTGAGCTATGATCACACCACTGCACTCCAGCCTGGGTGACAGAGCGAGATTTTCTCTAAAACATAAATAAAAGTCTTAATAAAAGAATTCTTAGTCTGGGCACGGTGGCTCATGCTTGTAATCTCAGCACTTTGGGAGGCCAAAGTGGGTGGATCACCTGAGGGCAGGATTTTGAGACCAGCCTGGGCCACATGGTGAAACCCCGTCTCTACTAAAAATACAAAAAATTAGCTGGGCGTGGTGGTGTACGCCTGTAATTTCAGCTACTCAGGAGGGTAAGGCAGGAGAATCGCTTGAACCTGGGAGGTGGAGGTTGCAGTGAGCCAAGATTGTACCTTTCCACTCCAGTCTGGACAACAGAGCAAAAACTCCATCTCAAAAAAAAAAAAAAAAAGTGTTCTTTATATATTCTTGGTACTAGAGCCTTCTCAGACATATGGTGTACAAATATTTTCTCCCATTCTATGGGTCATTGTCTCACTTTTTTGACATCAAGTTAGATTTTGAGATCCATTTCTCCAGGGCCTACGTTTCTGAGGTACCGGCCTACACTACAGAGGGCAAGACTCGGTTACCACATTCTGCTGCCAATGAGCCTTCTCCATCCTACTGTTATCCTGCTACCTCCACCTCACATGTCCCGCCAACAGTTGCTGTGTCTTCCTGGGGCTCCATGCTGAGGAATATGCTACAGCGGTTGAGCCGGAAGAGGGCTGTGGTTTGGGAATGCCACCATGGGCACGGAAAGGGAGCAGGTGGGATGGCTTCCTGGCACTTGGCCATTCCTGTTCTTTATTTGGGAGGCTTCTTCAAGAGCTGCCTCTTTTTTCTTTTCTTCTTCTTCTTTTTTTTTTTACTCGCTCCTGTTGCCCAGGCTGGAGTGCAGTGGTGCGATCTCGGCTCACTGCAACCTCTGTCTCCTGGGTTTCAGCGATTCTCCTGCCTCAGCCTCCCCAGTAGCTGGGATTACAGGCATGCGCCACCACACCCTGCTAATTTTGTATTTTTAGTAGAGATGGGGTTTCTCCGTGTTGGTCAGGCTGGTCTCAAACTCCCAACTTCAGGTGATCTGCCAGCCTCGGCCTCCAAAGTGCTGGGATTATAGGTGTGAGCCACTGTGCCCGGCCGCTTCTTTTTTCTTTTCCTTTCCTTCCCTAAACCCAACCCCTCAATAATTGTTCATTGATTATACTCAGCCAAGGTTTCCAAGTTTTATTTCTTTTTTCAATTTTTTGTTCTTCTTATTATTTTTTTGAGTCTTGACAGAGTCTTGCTCTGTCACCCAGGCTGGAGTACAGTGGTGTGATCTTGGCTTACTGCAACCTCTGCCTCCCAGATTCAAGTGATTCTTGTGCTTCAGCCTCCCGCGTAGCTGGGACTACAGGTGCACGCCAGCAAGCCTGGCTAATTTTTGTATTTTTAGTAGAGACAGGGTTTCACCATGTGGGCCAGGCTGGTTTTGAACTCCTGGCCTCAAGTGATCTGCCTGCCTTGGCCTCCTGGAGTTTCCAAGTTTTATTTATTTATTTGTTGGAGACGAAGTCTTGCTCTGTCACCCAGGCTGGAGTGCAATGGTGCAATCTCAGCTCACCGTAACCTCTGCCTCCTGGGTTCAAGCGATTCTCTTGCCTCAGCTGCCCAAGTAAACTGGGATTACAGGTGTCCGCCACCACATTTGGCTAATTTTTGTATTTTTAGTAGAGATGGGATTTCGCCATGTTGGTCAGGCTGGTCTCGAACTCCTGACTTCAGGTGATCCACCTGCCTTGGCCTCCCAAAGTGCTGGAATTACAGGTGTGAGCCACTGAGCCTGACCAGAGTTTCCAAGTTTTAAATCTTGCTCTCATTTCTTCTTGTATTCCCCAGTGTCTTGTCTTTGCCTCCTCCTCTCCCCTTCCTCCAGTGTCTGGTGGGAAATGGAGGGCAAAATTCTAAAGACTGGGTGTGGTTTCAAGAGAAGGTGCTAGGGCTCCCAGGGAGCCCCTATGTCATTGAGCCCCTCAGAGGAGACTTGCTTTTAGCCTGTGGGTGTGTCTGCTGCTGAGACTCAGATGTCCCTCCCTGCTGTGAGCTCCTGGGCCTATGCAGGGGCTCCCTGCTGGTTCAGACCCGTGTTGTATTTTTAGCTCCAGGCACCCATTCCTTTTTTTCCCCCGAAGACAGTTTCACTCTGTTGCCTGTCGCCTAGGCTGGAGTGCCATGGCGCAATCTTGGCTCACAGCAGCCTTCGCCTCCCAAGTTCAAGCAAGTCTCCTGCCTCAGCCTCCCAAGTAACTGAGATTATAGATGTGCCCCACCACGGCCCGCTAATTTTTGTACTTTTAGTAGAGATGGGGTTTTGCTATATTGACCAGGCTGTTCTCGAACTCCTGACCTCAAGTGATCTGCCCGCCTTGGCCTCCCAAAGTGCTGGAATGACAGACGTGAGCCCGTCAGGCCTCCCATTCCTGTAGAAGTGTACCTTCCCTTAGGTGGGGCCACATTTCTAGTGGCCCCTAGACAGCTTGTGGTCTACTCCCAGTGTCCAGAGCCTCCCATCCCCAGGCCTTGTTCAGGTTGGTCCCTCCATCTGGAATGTTCCTCCACAGTCTCCCCTGATTAAACTCTGCTCTTCTTTCAAGGCCTGGCCTCAAAAGCACCCACACCAAGAAGGCCCCCTCTGGCTCCCCAGCTGGAATCCATTTCCCCCTGGAATATTGTCCGTTTTTCCCCTTGAGTTTAGATGACTGCACTTTCTGAACTGAACCTGGGAGCTCATGCTGAGTCTCGTTAGTACAACTGCACTGTGGAAAACAAGTGCAGAGCATTTGAAAGCGGCCAGTCCAGGAATCCTGGAACAGCTCATGACTGCACCAGCTGGAGGCCTCACATTCCTGGATCGGATCATATTGCAAGTTAGCTGTGGCCAAATCCCTGTTATCCTCCTACCCTTTCTCAGGAACGAGGAAGCACTAGACCACGTAAGAGCCAGGTCCCAAGACATTCAGGCCCAGCTTATGCTGTGTCTGGCAGGTAGTGAGAGCTCACGAAATCAGTCTTTATTGTTGTAGGGTTTTTGTTAGTTTTGGTTTTGGTTTCTTTTTTTGCTACAGGTCTTGCTCTGTCGCCCAGGTTGGAGTGCAGTGGCACAGTCATGGCTCCTTGCAGCCTCTGCCTCCTGGGCTCAGATGATCCTCCCACCTCAGCCCCTGAGTAGCTGGGACTATTAGGCATGCACTACCAAGCCCAGCTATGTTGGTTTTTTGTTTTTTTTTTTCTTTGAGACAGAGTCTTGCTCTATTGCCCAGGCTGGAGTGCAGTGGCTCGATCTTGCCTCACTACAACCTCTGCCTTCCAGGTTCAAGCAATTCCCTTACCTCAGCCTCCCGAGTAGCTGGGACTACAGGCACACGCTACCATGCCCAGCTACTTTTTGTATTTTCAGTGGACATAGGGTTTCACCATGTTAGCCAGGCTGGTCTCGAACTCCTGACCTCAAGTGATCCACCTGCCTCGGCCTCCCAAAGTGCTGGGATTACAGGCGTGAGCCACCATGCCTGGCTGTTTTCTTTTAAATATTAGGAAACTTACTGGGCCAGGTGTGGTGTGGCTCACACCTGTAATCCCAGCTACTCGGGAGGCTGAGGCAGGAGAATCGCTTGAACCCGGAGGCGGAGGTTGCAGTGAGCTGAGATTGTGCCATTGCACTCCAGCCTAGGCAACAAGAGGGAAACTCCATCTCAATAAATAAAGTAATAAATAAAAATAAATACATAAAAGGAAATAAAACACAACCTAACACTTGGTCATTGGTTCATGCCCAGTCTCCCCGGCCTTGCTCCCCTGGGTGCACTCATTCCTTACTTCCTGTCCATCTTCCAGCTCTGGTTCCACTTCTGTTACAGCCAATGTGAAAATGTCTCCTTCAGGGTACCCCAAATGTCCTGGGAAATCCCTCCCAGGAGCAGCCCTCACTGGCAGCCTCTGACTACAGATAGCAGCCCCCACAGCCGGCCGGGCACATCAGCCTTGCTCTCCCCTGGAAAGGCTCAACTTCCCAGACTGGCACTAGTGGAAGTCCTGGCTTGGCCACCCATATCATTTGTGACCTTGCCTACGTAAGTCTCTTAACTTGGTGAGCTACATTTCCTTATCTGTAAAGTGGGAACAATAATAACTGTCTCAAAACTGTTAATTAAGTTATCTTAGCATGCCTGGCCCAGAAAAGATGCTCAGTAAACAATAGCTATCATCATTCTTATTGTCATCCAGAGAGAAGTACAGAGAGAAAAGGATTTCCTGAGCTTGGGATGTGGTTTGGATGTAGCCTAACCGTTGAGTTTTGTGGGGTAAGTGAAAGATCTGTGGCTTTTTTTTTTTTTTTTGAGGCGGAGTTTTACTCTATTACCCAAGCAATGGCACAAACTCGGCTCACGGCAACCTCTGCCGCCCAGGTTCAAGCGATTCTCCTGCCTCACCCTCCCAAGTAGCTAGGATTAAAGACTTGTGCCACTACACCTGGCTAATTTTGTATTTTTAGTAGAGATGGGGTTTTACCATGTCGGCCAGGGTGGTCTTGAACTCCTGACCTCATGATCCACCCACCTTGGCCTCCAAAAGTTCTGGGATTATAGGCGTGAGCCACCGTGCCCTGCCTTTTAATTTTTAATTTTCTTTTTAGGAGACAGGGTCTTGCTCTGTTGCCCAGGCTGGAGTGCAATGGTGTGAACACGTCTCACTGTAACCTCCGCCTCCTGGGCTCAAGCAATCCTCCTACCTCAGCCTCTGGAATAACTGGGACTACAGGTGTGTGCCAACATTCCTGGCTAATTTTTAAAATTTTTTGTAGAGATAGGCATCTCACTATGTTGCCCAGGCTGGTCTTGAACTCGTGCGTTCAAGCAGTCCTCCTGCCTTGGCATCCTAGAGCCGTGATTATAGGTGTGAGCCACTGTGCCTGGCCTATGCCTGTGGCTTCTTAACTCCCAGGGATGCAGCAGCTCCCACTGTCCCCAGAGGGTGTCACCCCACTTCCAGATCTGCCTGATGAGCAGAGCCTTTGACTTGCCTTTACCCCCTTACCTTAACACTTCCTCATCTATCTTCCCAGAGCACTCACGTCCTTCCAGACTTGTCATACTTTTATGTCCTCTCTTCTCAGATGATAAAACCGGGTAACCCTATGTTTCTTAGTGAGTCCCAGAGACCCTTGTGTTCTAGCCAATGAGGTTAAGGGCCAGACACCCATTTCTGCCATTCAACAAACCAACCAAATTCATTGAGCACTCACTGTTTGCCAGGCACCATCCTTGGTGCTAAGGATAGCACAGGTGTATTAGGGTTCTCTTAGAGGGACAGAACTAATAGGAGATATATAATCATACATATGTATATATATAGGGCAGTTTATTAAGTATTAACTTACACGATCACGAGGTCCCACAACAGGCTGTCTTCAAGCTGAGGAACCAGGAGAGCCAGTCTCTCAGTTCTGAAACTGAAGAACTTTGAGTCCAATGTTCGAGGGCAGGAAGCATCCAGCAGGGGAGAAACATGTAGGCTGGGAGGCTAGGCCCGTCTCTCTCTTTCACATTTTTCTGACCGATTTATATTCGCTGGCAGCTGATTAGATTGTGCCCACCACATTAAGGGTGGATCTGCCTTCCCCAGCCCACTGACTCAAATGTTAATCTCTTTTGGCAACACCCACACAGACACACCCAGGATTAATACTTTGTATCCTTCAATCCACTCAAGTTGACACTCAGTATTAACCATCACCCCAGAGAACCAAATAGACTAAGTCCTCATCCTTGTGAGTCTTAGAGCAATGTCTCCCTTCTGCCAGACTTAATCCCTGAAGGGATTTGCATCAAATAAGACAGACGAGGTCATCCCGCCTCTCATGTACTATCATCTCCTCCACCTCCCGAACTGGCAAAGGCCGTAAGGAATGGTGGAGAAGGTGAAGAGCTCCACTGTCCCCATGCAGCCACCGAGAGCTTGGAACATGCCCAGTGCTAAGTGACATGTGCTGCAAAGTGTGAAATACACATCAGACGCTGGGTGAGGTGGCTCACACCTGTAATCCCAGCACTTTGGTAGGCCTAGGTGAGCGGATCACAAGGTCAGGAGTTCGAGACCAGCCTGGCCAATATGGTGAAACCACTTCTATACTAAAAATACAAAACGTAGCTGGGTGTGGTGGCACACACCTGCAGTTCCAGCTGCTCGGAAGGCTGAGGCAGAAGAATTGCTTGAACCAGGGAGGTGGAGATTGTAGTGAGCCAAGATTGTGCCACTGCACTCTAGCCTGGGTGACAGAGTGAGACTCTGTCTCAAAAAAAAAAAAAACAACACCAGACATGAAGACTTCATGTGACCACAAATAATGTAAATGGTCTCATTTATAATTTACAAGTATTAATTACATGTTAAAACAGTAATATTTTTGATATAGAAGGTTAAATAAAATTCATTATTAGGCCAGGTACACTAGCTCATGCCTGTAATCCCAGCACTTTGGGAGGCCCAGGTGCGTGGATCACTTGAGGCCAAGAGTTCAAGACCAACCTGGCCAACATGGTGAAACCCCACCTCTACTAAAAATACAAAAAGTTAGCTGGGTGCAGTGGCACATGCTTCTTAGGAGGCTGAGGCATCAGACTTGTTTGGACCTGTTGTGGGGAAGGGGACTGAGGTTGCAGTGAGCCAAGAGTGTTCCACTGCACTCCAGCCTGGACAACAGAGGCAGACACTGTTGCAAAAAAAATAATTATTATTAAAATTAATTTCATCTTATTTATTTATTTATTTTGACACAGAGTCTCACTCTGTTGCCAGACTGGAGTGCAGTGGCCTGATCTTGTGTCACTGCAACCGCCGCCTCCCCGGTTCAATCGATTCTCCTGCCTCATCCTCCCAAGTAGCTGGGAGTATAGGCACACGCCACCACCCCCAGCTAAGTTTTGTATTTTTTAGTAGAGACGGGGTTTCACCATGTTGCCCAGGATGGTCTCCATCTCTTGACTTCATGATCTGCCCACCCAAAATGCGCCCAGCCCCTCCTTTTAGTTTTTTTTTTTTTTTTTTTTTTGAGACAGAGTCTTGTTCTGTCGCCCAGGCTGGAGTGCAGTGGCGTGATTTCAGCTCACTGTAATATCCACCTTCCAGGTTCAAGCAATTCTCCTGCTTCAGCCTCCCAAGCAACTGGGACTATAGGCGCACATTGCCACACCCAGCTAATTTTTCTATATTTTAATAGAGACAGGGTTTCACTGTGTTGGGCAGGCTGGTGGCAAACTCCTGAGCTCTGGCAATCTGCCTGCCTGGGCCTCCCAAAGTGCTGGGATTACAGGCGTGAGCCACCGCACCGGGCTTCTTTTACTTTTTTTTTGAGATGGAGTCTCCCTCTGTCACCCAGGCTGGAGTGCAGTGGCATAATCTCAGCTCACCGCAAACTCTGCCTCCTGGGTTCAAGTGATTCTCTTGCCTCAGCTCCTGAGTAGCTGGGATTACAGGCACACGCCACCGCGACCAGCTAATTTTTGTATTTTTAGTAGAGGTGAGGTTTCACCATGTTGGTTAGGCTGGTCTCGAACTCTTGACCTTGTGATCTGCCTGCCTTGGCCTCCCAAAGTGCTGGGATTATAGGAGTGAGCCACCATGCCCAGCCTCCTTTTACTTCTTTAACATGGCCATTAGAATGCTATAAATGATCTGTGTGACTCACATTATATTGTTATTGGAAGGCCTAGGGGGCTTGGTTTTAGCTGGAACTTGTGACCTTGGGCAAGTTTTCTTTCTTTTTTTTTTTTTAATTTTTATTTTTTGATATAGGGTCTCACTCTGTTGCCCAGGTTGGAGTGTGGTGGCATGATCACAACTCACTGCAGCCTCAGCCTCCTGGGCTCAAGTGATCCTCCGGCCTCAGCTTTAGGAGTAGCTGGGACCACTGGTGTGTGCCACTATGTCAGGCCTGTTTTTAAATTTTTTTCTAGAGATGGGTGTCTCACTGTGTTGCCTAGGGTCTGGAACTCCTGGGTTCAAGTGATCTGTCTGCCTTGGCCTCTCAAAGTGTTGGGACCACATGTGTGAGCCACTGTGCCTGGATGGGCAGGTCATTGAATCTTCTGATGCTCATTGAACCTTCTGATGCTCTACTTTCTCGACTGTAAGCACAGGTATTTGAAACACCAGGTATGTTTTCTTCCTCTGACACCTTGCTGGATGCTTTTTCACCACAGTGGTGACAGTAGTGGAAGGAAGGCTGGGCACCCACCTCCAAGCTAGCTGGGTTTTGGAGGCTTTACTGCATGTGCTTATTTGGCTGGTTTTGTGAGCCGTATGTTTTGTGTGGTTGGTCAGGAGCCACGTTTTTGACCTCAGTCAGCCAGGCATCCACTTTTCAACCACCATGGAGTCTGAGTGCTTACCTTGTGCCAGGCTCTTTTCTCTGCTTGGGGATCCCAGCTGGAGAGACACTACCGTGCTCCCTACCCAATTTCATGGGTAGAAACTCCGAGGCACCAAAAGGCTAGCTCTGTGGGTTGGAGGCAGAATCAGACGTAAAACCTTGGAATAAGCGTTTGTGTTTGTTTTATTGACTGTAGTGGCCCTTGTCTGCTCAGTTCAACAGCATGGCCCGAGAGCCTGGCACAGTGAGCACCAGAGTGCAGGTGCCCAGGGAATGAAAGGATGAAGTCTGATTGCCAGGGCTCTCCTCTGGGTTAAGCACTTTGCAGGGATGGGTGACTGCATGTCATTCTCTCCATGAGGCAGGAAGTGCCAGAGCTGGACTTTGAAGCCAGATCTCTTATCTCCCAAGACCCCCTAGCTTGCCGGTTTTTTTTTTTTTTTTGAGACGGAGTCTTGCTGTCACCCAGGCTGTAGTGTGATAGTGCGATCTCTGCTCACTGCAACCTTCACCTCCCAGGTTCAAGCAGTTCTCCTGCCTCAGTCTGTTGAGTAGTTGGGATTACAGGTGCAGGCCACCATGCCTGGCTAATTTTTGTATTTTTAGTAGAGATGGGGTTTCACCATGTTGATCAGGCTGATCTCGAACTCCTGACCTTGTGATGTGCCTGCCTCGGCCTCCCAAAGTGCTGGGATTACAGGCATGAGCCATGGAGCCTCTAGCTTACACTTTAACCCTTACCTGGCTGTGTTGGTTTCAGCGAGTCTCCAAGGTTGTACTAGTTTTCTATTACTACATTACCACACATTTAGTGGCTTGTGTAACTTTGTTATCTTAAAGTTCTGGAGGTCACAGTGGGTTGGCAGGGCTCATTTTCTTGTGGAGGCTTTAGGGGAGAATCCATTCCTTGTCCTTTGCAGCTTCTAGAGGCGGCCTGCATTTCCGGGCACGAGGTCGTGCGTCATTCCTTTGTCAGTCAAAATGATGACTTCTGCTTTATCAACCACATCTTCTCCGACCCTGACCTTCCTTCCTTTTGTGAGGACCCTTGTGATTCCACTGGCCCAACCCAGTAATCCAGGATTCATCTCCACATCTCAAGATCCTTAACTTCATCCTATCTACTGAGTTCCTTTTGCCATGGAAGGTACCATAGTCACAGGTTTCAGGGATCAGGACTTGGCTATTTTTGGCAGAGGCATTGTTCTGCCTCCACAAAGTCTCCTTTTCTTCTCTATTACACTGGGAATGTCTATTTTGTGGGTATGTCATGAGGATTACCTGAGTGACTCTATAGGGAGTATTTAGCACAGTGGCTGGCACAGAGTAAGTGCTGAATGAACCACCCTGTTACTGTTCAGCCTCCTCCTATCATTTTGTTTTATTTTGTTTTGAGATGGAGTCTCATTTTGTTGCCCAGGCTGGAGTGACCTGGTGTGCTCTCGGCTCACCGCAACCTCTGCCTCTCGGGTTCAAGTGATTCTTGTGCCTCAGCCTCCTGAGTAGCTGGGATTACAGGTGCCCACTACCACACCTGACTCATTTTTATATTTTTAGTAGAGATGGGGTTTCACCACGTCTCTAACTCCTGACCTTGTGATCTGGCCACCTCAGCCTCCCAAAGTGCTGGGATTACAGGCGTGAGCCACTGTGCCTGGCCTTCTAGATGAAGAATCTGAGGCTCAAACAGTTTATTTATTTGTTTTTTGTTTATTTGCCTTCTATCATTTTTGTTAGTTGCTGGGTTTTGAGTACTGGGCTGATTCCATGGCCTTCTGAAGATGGTCAAGGAACAGAATGGAAAATAAAAATTAGGGTTACATCTTCCCTGTTTTGTAGAGATAGCAAAATATTGAAGACATTAGCAGGGAAATAATGCAAATTTGATGATGTGAAAGAGAGCGGCCGGCGCGGTGGCCTTTAATACCCACCAAGGGAGGACAGATCACTTTAGGCCAGGAGTTCCAGACCAACCTGGCCAACATGGTGAAACCCCATCTCTACTAAAAATACAAAAATTAGTGAGTGTGGTGGCAGGTGTCTATAATCCCAGCTACTTGGGAGGCTGAGGCAGGAGAATTGCTTGAACCTAGGAGTTGGAGGTTGCAGTGAGCAGAGATTGCACCACTGCACAACAGCCTGGGTGACAGAGCAAGACTCCGTCTCAAAAAAAAATGGTAACACTGAAAATGACCATGGATAAAATGTAGGAAAATTCAGAGAATTATAAAGAAGTCTGTACAATTCCTCAGAAACCTACTACCCAAGTACTAAGCTTCACTCAGCAGCCTCAGTTCTGGAGTTAGGCTGAAGTGGGTTAATTTTCCTTCAGGGTCCTGCTGTGCGACATTGGGCACGTTATCTAACCTCTCAGATCCTCTTTTGTCTCATCCGTGAGTTGGAACAATATCTGCCCCTGGGTTGGGATTAAGTGAGACAAACCATGTGCTTTAGCCCAGAGCATGGTCCACAGCCGGTGCTCAGTGTGTTAGCAACATACGTGGAAGAGGGTGAGATGATTTGGGTACAAGGCCCCAGCATTATTATTATTTTTTGTATTTGCTTTTTGAAATTGCTTTTCTAATTGGTTACGCGTCTAAAAAAGTAAGAACCCTCCTCCGCTCTCCCATCAGCAGACTACGGAGGTAACCAAGACGGTAGGGCAGTCTCCCAGACCTTTTGTTTTGCCATCACACAAACGCACAACACTCAAGAGGAGGGGCTTATTAGTTTTCATTTTGTAAAAATGGGACAAAGTATCCATATTGTACAACCACCTTGCTTTTGAAATGAACAAAGTATTTCTGCTTCCTTTCCGTACATATATTTTAACAAAATCTGGGCTCAGTCTGTCGGGAGGCGCTGCAGTTTTGAAGGGGGAGGGGGCGGAGATCCGGGCTCGCTCCCCGTCACTGCCCCCTCCATCTCTTCCCCCTCTTTCTGGGCGCCCTCCCCCCGGGCCCAGGCTCTTCACAGGCCTCTTCTCCCGGCTCCTCCTCCGGGTCTCCTTCCTGAGCCCCGCTCTGCCCAGGTCAGCCCCGCTCCCCTCCCGCCCCTCCCGCCGTCCCCCGGCCCCTCCCCCTTCCCCGCTCCCTCCCGTCGCTCCCCGCCCCTCCCCCCGGCCCCCGCCCTCGCCCGGCCCCCGGGCAGATCCCAAGGCCGCCGCTCCCGGGAGGCGCGGCAGGGGGCGCTGCGCGGGCTCAGGCTGCGGGCGGCGGCGGCGGCGGCGGGAGGAGGAGGCCGAGGAGGCGGGGGCGGCGGCAGGCGGGGGGCGGGGAGCCGAGCGCGAGAGGGAGCGAGCGGCGAGACAGGCGCTGAGGCTTCAGCGCGCAGCTACGAGCGAGCCCGGGAGGAGGGAGAGAGCGAGCGAGCAGCCCGCGCCGCCGCGTCGCAATCCGCCGCCATCCCGCCGCCCCCGCGCTCGACCGCCGCCCGACCGCCATCGCCCGGCCCGGCCGCGCCCGCGGAACCAGACCAGGTGGGCCGGGGCCAGGGCCGGGGCGCGGGGGCGGCGGCGCTAAGATGGAGGCGGCGCGGCCCGGCCGGGCTTTGTCTCCCGTGGCCGCCGCCGGGGTTCTTGCGCCCGGGCCCGACCTTTGTCCGGGAGCCCGGCTCGGCCCGGCCCCCGCCTCCTCCTTCCCGCCGGGCGCAGCGCTGCGGGGCTGGGAGGCCGCGGGGCCTGAGGGCGGCGGGCCCGGGCGTGCTCGCCATTGTTGTGGCGGCGCCGCGCGGCCTCGGGCTCGGGCTCGGGCGGGGTCCGGGGGCCGCGCGCTTCCCGCAGGGCTCGCCGGCCACCCCCGTATCCGCGAGGCCGGGCCGGGCTGCAGAGGCCGGAGGGGCGGGGGTCCTGGGCCCGCAGCCGTGTCTCGGGGTTCCGGGGCCGGCGTCCCCGCTCCCCGCCTCGCCCGGCTGACGGAGAAACGCGCCCGAGGCGGGGTCCTGCGGGGTCGGGCCTTGGGCCCAGGGCGCTGAGCGGCGTTCGCGGGGCTGTTCTGGCGCCGGGTGGGCCGGGCCCGGGCGGCGCCAAAGTTGGCGGCCGGGGGAGGGAGGCGAGCGGCCGCCCAGACAGTCTCGGTGTGAGTGAGGGGACCAGAGGGTTATTTTCGAAACTGAGTGCTCCATGGCTAAAAATGTTTAATAATAAACAGGATGTTGCCACTCGGGGCCTGCCAGATGGTTGTTGTTTTTTTCTCCCTCTTTTGCCTTCCCCAACCCCGAAGAGAGAAATTCAGCCCTGTTGAAACTGGGGGCCTCTGAAGAGTGGATTTGCCTGCTTAAAATTGAGAGGTGGATTTTTTTCCCTTTTCTTTTCTCCTCGTCGTAAATATCGTGGGAGGTCGGAGCCCACCTTTAGGCAAGAATAGGAGGTGTTTTCAGTGGTGAGCTTGAAGGAAGTGGGAGAAGGGAGGCTGGGGAGTGTGTCATTTGCTAAATGGCTGCCTGGGAGAAATTTTTAAACCCTTTGGTTTACGGAACTGTTAAACTTTCCCTAAGGTTTTTTTTTTTCCCCCTTAAGGTTTAGTGTGCATTTGATGTGGCTTTGTACAGTATCATTCAGTTTGGTTTGTAACCATCCGTATGCAGTCTTAGCATGGTTTCTCGGAATCTCGCTGCAGCCATTAAGTCTTGTCTGTGCACCGCATCCTGGTGTAAGGTGGGACTGGGGAGGCCCAGGCATTGGGGTGCAGATCCTGCTGCTTTCCTCTGTAAACCTAGTGACACTGGGGCTGAGGCTTCGTCTGCATAAATAGGGGCGTGCACACTCCACCTGGCAGGTTTGGGCGACGGTGAAGGGCCTGGCACAGTTGGTGCGCGACAGCGGTTCTTCCTGCGGTTGTCGGTATGACTGCTGTCCCCAGTCCTACGACAGACATGAGCCCCTTGTGGTGCCACCCATAGAGCCAGACTGTGCCCATGGATGCCACAGGTACTGGCCTAAGGCAAGGACAATGCAGAAGGGATTCAAGGCCCAATCACCATTCAAGGCGTGCTTATACGGTGCTGAGCCTCTGGGGAAGCAAGGATGTGAAAGAGTAGCATTTAGAGCCCTCGAGAGCTGAATAGACACGGAGGTGGGGGTGTGGGGGTGTGGTAGGTGGTCAGTTTAAGGCAGGGTTAGAACTGTAGGAGATACTCAGGACAGACAGACGGCCAAGAAGTCTTGCCTTCTGAGGATAACTGCTTTCCTTGGGGATTAGAAAATAATATCATTTGAGAGTTTCTAACTTGTTCGGGCAAGTATGTCTCTTGGAGCCTGACCGACTGGGTTCTGGTCCTCATCGGGTTACCCTTAGGCAAGTCTCTGAGCCTCAGCTCCTGCATCTGTAAAATGGGAATAATTATACCTGGCTTGGGTATCTATTAGGGGTCTTGGGAGCCTCACATAAGATTCTCGTTGAAGTGTATCTCTCCATAGGAAGGTGATGAAATGTATGTTTTTGTTGGTTACCTGTTTTTCTAGTTTCCTTTCCTTCCTTTCTTTTCCTTTTCTTTCTTTCTGTCTCTCTGTCTCTCTCTCTCTTTTTTTTTTTTGAGATAGTCTCCCTTTGTCCCCGAGGCTGGAGTGCAGTGGTGTGATCTCAGCTCACTGCAACCTCTGCCTGTTGGGTTCAGGCAATTCTTGTGCCTCAGCCTCTGGAGTAGCTGGCATTACAGGCATGTGCCACCACACCCAGCCAATTTTTGTATTTTTAGTAGAGACAGGGTTTCACCATGTTGGCCAGGCTGATCTCGAACTTCCGACCTCAGGTGATCTGCCTGCCTTGGCCTCCCAAAGTGCTGATATTATAGGCCTGAGCTGCCTTTGCCGGGCCTCCTTTGTCTTAATGCTTTTTTTTTTCCTCTTCTCTTGGTTGATGGAACTGTGACCTCCCCATCCCAAATTCTATGACCAGCTAATGTTTTGCTATGGTGACTCTCACCCAGGTGCCTGGAAGCACCAGAATGGCTTAGTACAGGTAGGGAGCTCAGCCACATCTCGGTGTCTGCTGTTTGTTTAGAGACCATGGAAGGACTAACACTTAAGAAGCAGGAGACTGAACCCAGCGTTGGCCACAAGTGAGGACTGAGACCCAGGTCACCTCTTGGCTAAACATGTTAGTTTTTTGGTAAATGGCCCTGCAGTGGTTCTACATTTTGGTGGGGAATTTGTTTTGGTTCATTTTGGCATTCCCGCAACCATCCTGTTGGTTTTTTGGTAAACTGTGGCACCCCCCAGACCTCCTGGCTGTGGGACTGAGATGTTTTAGCAGGGTCCTGTCATCCTTTGATTTTTTTCCTCGCTTCCTGCCTCTAGGCCTGTACTTTCTGTGTGGCTTCACTCAGGCCCAGTCTGGCTCCTGGACTGTTTGTTAGCTGGTTAGGCCCGGAGACAGTGGCTGCCTCTCCCACGAGGCTCTGCTTGCTTGTGAATTTCAGAATTTCGGTTATCCGTGGCCCCCCCTAATGCTGATTGCACGCCCTTGCATTAGTCCCTAAGCCCACTGGGTGGGCATCCCTTCTCGTACAGTGCCCTTGGCCCTCTCCAGCCTCCACTGGGCCCACATGGGTAAAAAGAAAGCCTGGGAAAGGAAGAGCCAGGAAACCTTGGGAGAGTGGAATTTCAGGAATGGCAGGCCAGAACTGGTTCCAGCATGGGTCCGGTTGCCTTGGGCTTTGCTGAGAGATTTTTGTTATGTATTTTTTTGACCTGTTCACCACTCCTACCCTCTTTTGAATTTCAGTTCTCTTTTTTTTTTTATCCTGAAGGATTATTTTATTGTACTTTTGAGGTGTTTTTTTTTTTTTTTTTTTTTTTGCCTTGCTCAAAGTACTGACTCATGTTGCTGATGGCTGTGGCTGTATGCTTGTTATATGTCTCATTATCCTACCATTTAAGATTGATCATTTCTGTGTTGGTTTCTGTTTCAAACCGGAATAGGCCAGGTGGGTCAATTCATGTATTTCTAAATTCAATAATGAGGCTTCTCTACTGGGAAATGTATGTATCTTGTCATGGGCGGACATGTACTAAATAGGGCCTATTTGTACTAGATTTTAAAACAATGCATTTCTCCCTGAAAAACAAAATTTCCAGCAGAAGACATTGGGCTTTGTGCTCTAAATCTTTCTTTTTTTTTTTGAGATGGAGTCTTGATCTGTCGCCCAGGCCGGAGTGCAGTCATGTGATCTTGGCTCACTGCAAGCTCTGTCTCCCAGGTTCAAGTGATTCTTCTTCCTCAATCTCCTGGGTAGCTAGGACTCTAGGTGTGTGCCACTACGCCCAGCTAATTTTTGTATTTTTATTAGAGACAGGTTTTCATCATGTTGCCCAGGCTGGATTTCGAACTCCTGACCTCGTGATTCGCCTTGACCTCCCAAAGCGCTGGGATTACAGGTGTGAGCCACAGTGCCTGGCCCAAATCTTGTATTTTTGGTTTTAAATAAATTTCATGTAAGGAGGCAGAGTTAACTAGACTGTCTTCTTTTCAGATCATGACTCGATCTCTTTTTAGGATTATTTCTGGGACTTGTACAGCCTCAGGAAACTTGGGTCTGTCATTGGGACAAAGAAATACAGGCACTGGCTGTGGTGCTGGAGATGGGAGCAAAATGGGTTATGGTGAGCTTTGTTTCTGGTGTAATAGAATTGTTTGTTATCAGCTTTTAGGTTTAAAAGATGCTATTCAGATTGGGCCTCCTCACCTGGGAGCTGGCAGACCTGGGCCTTGGCGTTGGCAGTATCACTGTTTATACCTGTGGGTGACACGCTGGCAATCTCTTTGCGCCGGGAGGGAGGTTTGCCTTAGTGACTTGAGCCAGAAGTCGTGGTTGAGCTTTGTTCTCAGCTGTACTTGTTGGTTTTCTGTGTGACCTGAGAAACAGCCTTCATCTGAGCTGAAGTGCACCTCTGAGGTGCTGGCGGCAGCGCTGGTTTGTGAAGTGTTGCATGCAGCAGGAGTAGCTGGCAGAACAAAGTCTATCTCAAGTTGCTGGCGGTCTTTCACATCTCGTACAGGACTTCCGTTCTTACCTCTGCAGCCAGTTGTGTGGTTCTCATCTGGACTCTCTTCCTCCTTTCCAAGATAACCATCAGCCTTTTTCTCTGTGGGGCTGCAGAAGCAGTATTTATTGCATTTTGAATTCACTTGTCAGGCAGTAGATACTGTTTGATCACCTATAATTTGCCAGGCATTGTGCAATGCCCTTTAAATACATTTTCCTTGTGGCGGGGCGAGGTGGCTCATGCCTGTAATCCCAGTACTTTGGGAGACCGAGGCGGGTGGATTGCTTGAGGCCAGGTTAGAACCAGCCTGGGCAATGCGATGAAAAAGAAATGTCTTTTAATAGTAGGATATAGTGGCGCATGCCTGTAGTCCTAGCTATTTGGGAGGCTGAAGCAGGAGGATCACCTGAGCTTGGGAGGTTGAGGTTGCAGTAAGCCGTGATCATGCCACCACACTCCAGCCTGGGCAATGGAGTGAGACCCTGTCTGGAAAGAAAGAAAAGGCCAGGCATGGTGGCTCACACCTGTAATCCCAGCACTTTGGGAGGCCGTGGTGGGTGGATCAACTGAGGTTGGGAGTTCAAGACCAGCCTGATCAACATGGTGAAATCCCATCTCTATTAAAAATACAAAAATTAGCTGGATGTGGTGGTGCACACCTGTATTTCCAGCTACTCAGGAGGGTGAAGCTGGAGAATCGCTTGAACCCGGGAGGTGGGGGTTGCAGTGAGCTGAGATGGTGCCACTGCACTCCAGCCTGGGTGACAGAGTGTGAGACGCTGTCTCAAAAAAAAAAAAGGGGGGGGAGGGAATACTGAAAAGAATAAATACCAAAATAAATATATGAATCACCTGTGACCTCACCATCCAGAACTAACTACATTAAACACGCTAGTGTGTTTCTTTCCTCTGATGATGCTTGTGTTTTCAAAATTAGAGCAATAGTATATACATTGAGTGTACACTTGATAGGTTGCTTTTTCCTTTTTAATGTTGTAGTGTATTCCTCTAAGTTACTTTTATAATTACACAATTGCTGTCATACAGTTATGTCATAGTTTGTTGAATCCTGTATTATTAGACATTTAGATTGTTGTTGCCCTCTTTTCCCTCTTATAAGCAAAACTGTAGAGAGCATCTTGGCATGTAAGTCTTGATCCACATGGCTGATTATCTCCCATATAAGTGGAATTTCTGGAGTCAGAGGGTTTCAGGCTTGTTCTTTTCTGGACAGGATCAGTTTTCTCCTTTAGTCCTTGTTGCCTCCCTCTCCATCCTTGAGCCAGAGGCAGCCTCTTTCTTTTTTTATTTGTTGAGACACAGGGTCTTACTTTGTCGTCCAGGCTGGAGTTCAGTGGCACAATCTCAGCTCACTGTAAACTCTGCATCCTGGGCTCAAATGATCCTCCTGCCTCAGCCTCTCAAATAGCTGGGACCATATAGGGATGCGCTACCATGCCTGACTAATTTTTGTATTACTATTGTGTTTTTTTCTGTGGAGACGGGGTTTCCCCATTTTGCCCAGGCTGGTTTTTTTTTTTTTTTTTTTTGATTTGGCGTCCTGCTCTGTTGCCCAGGGTGGAGTGCAGAGGTGTTATCTTGGCTCACTGCAACCTCCACTTCCTGGGTTCAAGCAGTTCTCCTGCTTCAGCCTCCTGAGTAATTGGGATTACAGGCATGTACCATCATGTCCGGCTACTTTTTGTATTTTTAGTAGAGATGGGGTTTCACTATGTTGGCCAGGCTGGTTTTGAACTCCTGACCTCAGGTGATCCACCCACCTTGGCCTAAAGTGCTGGGATTACAGGTGTGAGCCACCGTGCCTGGCCACCCAGGCTGTTTCAAACCTTAGACTCAAGCGATCTCTCTGCCTCAGCCTCTCAAAATGCTGGGATTACAGGCATGAGCCGTGGCACCCAGCAAGGCAGCCTCTTAAATGAGCCAGTGGGTTCTCCGGTTAAGCCGTTTCAGGAGTGAGGCATGAGGTCTTATTCCATTTACCGGTTTGAGCCTAGACAAGCCTTTTATCTTAAATACTTTTTGTTCTAGGGACATGGAGACATGGATGCCCCATTGGCTCCTCAGGAGATCCTGGTCTGGTGGTGAGAAGGTGGATGCCTCCTTAGGGAGGCCCTGGAGAGCCCCCCAGCTAACTTTGGCCTCATCTTCCTATGATTCCTTTGGAGCCCCCTGCAGTTTCTCTTCATAGCACTTTCACAACTTGTAAATAGGGTTTTTTTTTTGAATTTCAAAAGTTGTGAAGTATACATAACATAAAATTGACCATGTTTAAGTGAACAGTTGAGTGGCATTAAGCACATTCACAATGTCATGCAACCATCACCACCAGCCACCTCCAGAATGTTCTCATCTTCCCAAACTGAAACTGTTCCCATTAGACACCAACTCTCCCTCCCCCATCCACTGGTGGCAGCCATTCTCACCATTCTTTCTCTCTCTCTTTCTTTTTTTTTGAGAAAGAGTCTCACTCGACCAGGCTGGAGTGCAGTGCCGTGATCTCGGCTCACTGCAACCTCAGCCTCTTGAGTAGCTGGGATTATAGGCAGACACCACCACACCCAGCTAATTTTTGTATTTTTTGTAGAGACGGGGTTTGACCATGTTGGCCAGGCTGGTCTTGAATTCTTGGCCTTAAGTGATCTGGTTGCCTCAGCCTCCCAGGGTTCTGGGATTACAGATGTGAGCCACCAAGCCTGTCCTAATTTTTGTATTTTGTATTTTATTTTATTTTATTTTACTATTTTTTTGAGACGGAGTCTTGATGTCACCCAGGCTGGAGTGCGATGGTGTGATCTTTGCTCACTGCAGCCTCCGCTTCCCGGGTTCAAGAGATTCTCCTGCCTCAACTCCCGAGTAGCTGGGATTACAAGCATGCGCCACCATGCCCAGCTAGTTTTTGTATTTGTAGTAGAGACAGGGTTTTGCCGTGTTGGTCAATCTGATCTGGAGCTTCTAACCTCTAACCTCAGGTGATCTGCCCGCCTCACCCTCCCAAAGTGCTAGGATTACAGGTGTGAGCCACTGCATTTGACCTGTATTTTTTTTTTTTTATAGAGATGGGGTTTCACCATGTTGGCCAGGCTAGTCTTGAACTCCTGGCCTCACGTGATTTGGCCTCCTGAAGTGCTGGGATTACAGGTGTGAGCTACCATGGTTGGTCTAATTTTTTTTTTTTTTTTTTTTTTTTTAGACAGAGTCTTGTTCTGTCGCACAGCCTGGAGTGCAGTGTCATGATCTCTGCTCTACAACCTCCATCTCCTGGGTTCAAGAGATTCTCTTGCCTCAGGCGCCTGAATAGCTGGGATTACAGGCCCAGCTAATTTTTGTATTTTTAGTAAAGACAGAGTTTTGCCATGTTGGCCAGACTGGTCTCGAACTCCTGAGCTTAAGTGATTTGCCTGCCTTGGCTTCCCAAAGTGCTGGAATTATAGGCATGTATAATTCCTTGGTGGCAATGGTGAGCCACCGTGCCTCACCCACCATTTTACTTTCTTCCTGTGAATTTGACTACTCTTGTTATTATTGTTGTTTTGAATTTGATTACTCTTAAGTACCTCATGTAAGTGAGATCATCTATATTTGTCGTTTTGCATCTGGCTTATTTCACTTAGCATAATGTTTCCAAGGTTCATCAGTGTTGTAGCATGTGTCAGAATTTCCTTCTTAAGGCAGAGCTCTTATCTGCATGTATCTACCCCAATTTTGTTTGTTTATCCAGCAATGGACAGCAGCCTGTAGATAGTTTTGTTTTCTTGTATTGAATGGTCCTTCTTCCCCGTAGAGTGAGTGAATGCATCCGGAAGCAGAATTCTGTTGCTTCCCATTCGTCACTGTGTGCCAGGTATCTCTAGGAAGGGGGTCTCATAGGAGCCCACCCAGAAAGCAAGCTCACCTCAGTCTGGGTGTGGGGCGGTCAGGGAAGGTGCTCAGGAAAATGTAGCTGACTTGAAATAAGCACCACTTGAAAATCGTGTGCGGAGGCCTGGAATATTAAAAATGTATTCCTATGTGGAAATCAGAAATGTATGGGTCCCAGAAGAGACCTTGTGGGTCAGCCTGCTTTCCAGAGTGCCAAAGCCTTTGAATGGCGAACATTATGCAAGCGTTCTCGTATGGCGGGTGGCCAGAGGGGAGGAGGGCAGAGAATGACTGTGGCTCCGGGAAGCCCTCATCGACTTGCCGACATGCTTCAGGATCATTTCTTTGTATGGAACCATGGGATGGATTGCTGCAGGACCTACTGGAAAAAGGAGGTCATCTCCAGCACTCTTTCCATGGGTCCTTTGTGTCTTGCAGAAGTTTTTTCGGCAGGTGTTGTTTACATATGGTTCAGAGCTTAAAGAACAGCTCTGTTCCAGGCCAGGGCAGAAAGCACAGGCCTGTCTGGGAGGGGCGTCATCACTCCTGCCTGCCTGCCCTACCGACCTGTCAGTGGACTGAATGGGCAAAGTGTTCAGAAATCCTTGGGGAGAGGATAGTGTTCTGAATCGTAATGTGGAATTTTCTGAGTATTTTTTCTTTGATAAAACATAATTACAAAAATATGCATACTTTTTTTTGAACAAAGAAATTAAAAGCCAAGTGTATGAAGAGAAATGAAAGCTTCTCCCCAGTGTCCCAGGTAGTAATCGCCATTGATAACTTTGGTTTGTTGATCCTTCTAGGCTCAATGCACATATATATATGGCCTTATGTAGGTAGGTTTTTTTAAACAAAAATGGGATATAGTATTCTTTATTGTATTGCAACTTGCATTTTCAAAATATTGCAATCATTTTTTCATATATATTTTTAAGCATAACTTATTTTAACATTTATTTTCAGTAATACTTTTTTTTTTTTTTTAAATCAGGCTGGTCTTGAATTCTTGGCCCCCAGCTATTTTCCCATCTTGGCCTCCAAAAGTGCTAGGATTACAGGTGTAAGTCACCACACCCAGCCATTTTTCCATATTCATATTAACAGACCTACCACACTCAGTGTTTTAAAATCTAATGATAGGTTTTAAAAAAATATGTAGATGTATAAAGAAGAAAAAGTAGTTTACAATCCTGTGGTTTAGATATTCTCAACTGACTTTTTTTTTTTGGAGACAGAGTTTTGCTGTATCGCCCAGGCTGGAGTGCAGTGGCACCATCTCGGCTCACTACAACCTCCACCTCCCAGGCTCAAGCGATTCTCCTGCCTCAGCCTCCTGAGTAGCTGGAATTACAGGTGCCTGCCATCGTCCCCGGCTAAGTTTTGTACTTTTAGTAGACATGGCATTTCACCAGGTTGGTCAGGCTGGTTTTGAACTCCTGACCTTGTGATCCGCCTCGGCCTCCCAAAGTGCTGAGATTACAAGTGTGAGCCACCACACCCGGCCTTTTTGTATTTTAATAGAAACGGGATTTCACTGTGTTGGCTAGGCTGATCTCGAACTTTTGACCTCAGGCTATCCACCCAACTCAACCTCCCAAAGTGCTGGAATTACAGGCGTGAGCCACTGCACCCAGCCCCCAGTTGAGTTTTTAAAAAGAAAATTCAAGCTGTTTAGGGAGGTATAAAGGCTTTTCCTCACTCCCTTTGAAAGGAAACCACTGTGAGAAAGTTCTTGGGATTCCTTCCAGAAAAAAACCCACAGTATCTGCATGCACGTTTGTATTCTTCGAGCGTGCTGCTGCCCTTTCACGTGATAGTGTCTCGGCGTGCTCCCTGACAGCCATGCAGACGGATTATGTCATCGATTTTAGCAACTGCAGAGAGTATTTTGTGAGTATACTTGATTTAACCTGCCCTACTTGTGGACATTTGGGCTATTTGTAGTTTTGGAATGTTACACAGTTTTGGTAAAACTGTACCAGATTTGTCTTCAAAATCATGCAATTTGTATGCAGGCATATAAATGTGAGAGTGTGGTTCTGCAGTGTGAACTCTTCAACTGAATAGCATTTTGGTAAGAATTCTGCTAAATTCCTCTTCAGAAAACTTACCAGTTTATGTAATGGTATGTATGAGCATATGTTTCTGGACTATGGGCTTTTCTAAATGAACAGCCTTTTTGGATTGTTTCGGGTGTGCACATTATCCAATCAAAAGCTACTGTTTCTGGCTTTCTGTGGTCAGCGTAGGGTTGGATGTTCTGGTGAGCTTGGGCAGGCAGCCATCAGACACAGCAGCTCTGTTCATGTTGCAGAAGCGGTCACTGGAGGTGTTCTAGGTGTCTTGTTAGATGAAGGCCACGGTGGGAACTAGAAGGAGGCGATAGACACAGGCAGCCAGGTCTAAGGTTGATTTTTTTGTATCAGCTAAAATGATGGTCCTTGGTGTCTGTTTTCTTCCAACCGTTACACACTAGAGCCTGGTGCATAAAATTCAGAGGTGGCCTCCATTTTAAGTTTTTCCATAGCCCTGCATTTCACAGCCCTTGGTGGTTTTGTCACTGTTACTATTCATTGCTGTTGGCGTGCCACCCCTCCTGCCCCCTGCTTTGGTTTAGTGTTTCCAGGAGATCACACCAGTGGTTGAAGTGACTGCAGAAATGAAGCCCTAGCATGCCTGGGTGGCGGTGTTTCATCAGGCTAGGCTCGAGGGATTGGTGCTCTGGCGAGAGGAGGTGCAGTTTGGAATTACACTGCTCTGGCCCCTGGGCGGTTATTGTTAGCTGGAACTCATTCAGAGAGAGCTCCCTGGGAGAGTTGGGAATGCCATGCCCCCTCTTCCTGGTGGAGAGTAGCTCTCCCTGGCAGGCACAGTGCAGCACCCCACATTGGAAGCCCTGCTTCGGGGTCAGCTGCCTTCAAGTCCAGGTTCTACCACTTAGAAGCTGGGTGATCTGGGGCCAGTTTTTATATCTTTTCATCTCCATTCTCTTCCTCTGCAAAATGTGATAGTAATACCTTCATAGGATCGGGGAAAGGATTCAGAGGGTCATGTGCTGCAGAGTTGATAGGGCATCTGGCACAAGGCAGCAGGTTCTCCATAGACCGCAGCTATTAATGGTTCCTGGATTCAGCCTTCCACCGGGGCCTGGGGGTTTGGAGCAGGCAGGCTTGTACACTTGGGACTTGTTTGTTACCTAGGTGTTGAGGTTTCTAATTGTGTGCTCAGCACTGCGCTACATGCTAAAGATTTGGACCCACAGCGCATTGCCCTCACATCCTGGAGCTCAGTCACCTTAACTAGCAAGGGCCTTCCATGCGCAGGTGCATTGGGGCTCTTTATTCCATCCATCTCTCCACGTTGAACACCTCTGCAGACGTCTGTTCCTGCAAACAAGGGTGTTTGATCGCTGGCAGCTGCTCTATGTCTAGTCTGTTCTGTTCTTGGAGAGTTTCAGGTAAATGTCTTGGAATAAAGGTAGGCATGTTAAGGCGGTTTGTGGGATCCGACTGCGAGGGAGACTCTGCTGCTCCGGCCAGCGACAGCCCTGACTTGGCCCCGGGCCAACAGGAGTGTTCCTTTCAGCTTCTTAGACCTACCTGCTGTGAATTCAGTCTTGAACAAATCATCTCTTTTGTTCCTTTAAGTTTGTTTTCTTATCTGCCAAGTGGGTGTGGAACCTGTCTCATAGCATTGCTGTGAAGATTGGCCTAATTTCTGGGATGGAGTTAGTACAGTGTAGGAAACCTAGTCAACTCCGAACAGTATATGGTGTTGATACTATGTTGCTCAGTTTACTGAGATCTTAAAAATAATGTAACAGTTACAATACAGACTTGTTACAAACATCAAGCTCCAGAAGTGCAGAGTAGAAAGTGAAATTCATTCCTTCCTCCCTGCTGTTTCTTTTTAATATCAAGGGAGGACTGCTGTCTTAAATAATTGTTTTTAACTAAGGGAAGTGTTTTAACTGTGCATATGAATTCTAAACCAGAAATGACCACTGGAAGGTGGGAGGTGTGACTGTTTATAGGTAGACCTTAATACAAGCAAAGACATCTCATATATGGCTCCTTAGTGTGGTCACTTCAGCTTTTTCTTATATTAAGGGGAAAAAAAGGGCCATTGTAATTCTTTGTACATCCTGGATGAATCATAATGTTGTATTGGTAAAGTTCAGCAGTGGCATAGAGTGGGTTTAATTAACAAGTGCTGCTTCCAAAGAAGCTTTACTATTTGCTGTTGATGTGGCTGGGGGGATGGGAGGAGGGGGAAGGTGGGCATGCCCTTCAGGGTAATGGGGAAGTGCAGTCTGAGTTTTTAAGAGCTTGGGGGAGATGGTGGGTGGCGTAGGAAAGTTGTGAGTATAGCGTTGTGGTGGGGTGAGGGTTCTGTGGGTAAGGTGTTCATGATGTGTGTAGTATATTTGCAGGGAGGGCACATGCTCCCCTTTCTCGCCATTCTGAAGCCACAGCTTGTGTACCTGGGAATGTCCCTGGAGTAGTAATCCCCAGCCCTTATTTTGGGTCTGCTCCTTCTTTCTTTATTACTTTAGACCTGGCCTCACCAGCAATTGTCCTTGGTTTCCTCTAGTTTCTGAGGGTTGGAAGAGAAATTGTGTGTGGCTTCCGGGGTCCATCTTTTGGCCTTTGCTGGAGATGATTTACACCAACCCAGCCCTTTTAGCTCCCACGTCAGTATTTTTGGATTTATTTATTTTTGTCAAAGAGAAAGTGCCTTTGTCGGGGCTGAGTTGCGATGAACCATCTCTATAGCAGCAAACACCCGAGGGCTTGTGGCAGCTCTGAGGCTGTGGTAGAGTGAAGAGGGCATCGTGTGACCCTTTCCCTCGCTTCACCTCTGAGCCTCTGTTGCCTTATCTGCAAATATGTGGTGATAGTAAGGACAGCCACCTCAGTGGTTAGGAGGATGCTCTCTGCGGCTGTAATGTTTATTCAAGCAGCCCGAGGGAGTATTTCCTCACGGGGTGACAGGAGGCATTGCATCCAGGTTGGAATGGTTGCTAAGGAGTCCTTTGGTGCCTCTGGTGATAGTCATTGTTGGCTCTAATCCACCTCCTCCAGCTGAACTGTGGGAGTGCCACAGCTAGAGAGGGTGGGAAGAGGAGGATGGGTTGTTGTAAGTAGGCTGTGTTCTGTGCCTGACTGGGCATTTACTGCCGAAGGGCATCTGACTCCCATGTAATTTACCTAATGAGAGGTCTCAGGCCTTGCTGGTTTCTCTGTGCAGGGTTACAGCTCTCAACTCTTTTTCTTTCTTTCTTTGGACACAAATGAAGAATGTGCTATTGGCTCAAGCATGTAAAGATACAGGTACTGGAGTGTTGGTTGTGACATTATTTGTGATAGGACATGTCCAGTTGGACATTTCTTTTTTTGTTTTTGTTTTTGTTTCTTTTTTGAGACAGAGTCTTGTTTTGTCGCCAGGTGCCAGGCTGGAGTGCAGTGGCGCGATCTCGGCTCACTGCAACCTCCGCCTCTCAGGTTCAAGCAATTCTCCTGCCTCAGCCTCCCAAGTAGCTGGGACTACAGGAACGCACCACCATGCCCAGCTAATTTTTGTATTTTTGGTAGAGATGGGGTTTCACCATGTTGGCCAGGATGGCCTCGATCTTGTGACCTTGTGATCCGCCCACCTCGGTCTCCCAAAGTGCTGGGATTACAGGCGTGAGCCACCGCGCCCGGCCCAGTTGGACATTTCTATCGGTAGGGCAATGGGTAAATAAAATATGATGCCTCTGTATGGTAGAATGCTGTGTAGGCATTAAAAAGAATGAGGTAGATCACCATGGGTATTTTTATCTTTTAATTTTTAAACTAAGTCTGAACTAAACAGAGTTTTGTATGTTTTTAGAAAGATGACCATTGTACAGTAAGAGAAGAATCCAAGTTGCATAATACAGTAGCTTCCTGCATTTGTAGAGAAGACCATGACTGCTTATGTGAACGTGTATAATAAGCCTGGAGGCTGTCCACCACCAGTTTGTTAACGCTGATTACCTTTTGAGTTGGATTGTTTTCCTGTGCACACATTAATATCTTTTTTTTTTTTTTTTTTGAGATGTAGTTTTGCTCTTGTCGCCCAGGCTGGAGTGTAGTGGCACGATCTCGGCTCACTGCAACCTCCACCTCCTGGGCTTAAGCAGTTCTCCTGACTCAGCCTCCTGAGTAGCTATGCCTGCCACCATGACAGCTACTTTTGTATTTTTAGTAGAGACGGGGTTTCACCATGTTGGCCAGGCTGGTCTTGATCTCCTGATCCCAGGTGATCTGCCCATCTCCGGCTCCCAAAGTACTGGGGTTTATAGGCATGAGCCACTGTACCCGGCCACGTTATTATCTTTTGAAGTTGTCTCACTGAATGTGTATTAGTAACATGTATTGATTACAGAGATAATAACAAAGGTAACTTGCATGTGCTTCAGTACAGTGGAGCCCATGGGGGCTGGGCCAGGCTGGGCTGAGGCAGCTGCTGTGTTGGTGGCTTTTTCCTGGTGCCAGCTGAAACCTACGGTGAGGCAAGAGCTGCTCCAGGCTTCGCATTTCACGCAGACCCATCCACTGTGCCCTGGCCCCTGGTGCTGGGCCCCAGCAGTTCCTGTGAAGTTAACCAGTTCTATTGCCTGTCTCTGTTGATGTGTCAGTGGCCCTCAGAAACTGCTTTGTTGATCTAGTTAGAAGGAACAGTCCAATCCAAATGCTGTCTCCGATTTCTCTTCTCTAGTAAATCAGATTTTACAATGAAGACCATAGATTTTGGTTGCATTTGCAGAGTACTTCTCATTTGTTAATTCACCATTATTTGGAGGTGGAAAAGGAAGGAGAAACTGAAAGAAGGCCATGTATTTCTTTTACTTGCCAGATCCTTGTTAAATACCAGAGAGGGAGGCCTGTCCAGCTGTTCTTCACCGTATATTGAAATCATCTTCCCTGCCACTCCCCCTTGCTAAATTAACTGCATCTTCAAAAGGGGAGGTAGGCAGGACCTTGGAGACTGCAAATGAGCTTTCCAGCCAGAGTCCTCTTCAGGCTTCAGCCCAAGCCTGCCTGCCTGTGAGCTAGATGAGGAGGGACTCTAGGCAGACCCTGTGGGTGAGGAGCCCAGAGCTGGTGTAGACTCTGGGGGTGTGGGATGCTGTATTACAGTAAAGATGTCAGTGCCAGCGCCAGCTCACACCCCACTGCAGGCCAGGCCTGCACTTCACATTCACCGCAGGTCCCCTGGAGCACTGGCAGGGCCAGGGAGTACTATGGGTAGACGGGGTCATTCTCTGGGGCCCACAGCATGGTCCTCCCAATCATGGCAGCAGGCGTTGTTCCTCCAGTGCCTGACACTGCCCAAGTGTGTCTGGATGTCACATCACGGCTGGGTCAGGTTCAGGGTTTTAGATTCACTAACTGGATGGTAGTGACCCTGGGCCAGTTATTTAATGCTGCTGAGCCTTGACGTCTATAACATGGAAGTACTAATATAATACCTTTCTCTGAGTAGTGGTTTATTTTGTTTCTTGCTTCCAGGAACTATTTTTATTCGTTTTTTTTCTTTTCTTTTTTTCCTTGTGGACCTCACCTGATTGGAAGAGCTCCTATTCCTAACTGCAATTTTATGCAAATGTTTTGTTACATTCCCTAGTTCTCTTTAGGCTTTTTCTTCATTGTTTCTGCTTTCCCTTACATTCAATTGCATTGGTTTTTTTTCTGATTTCTTAAATCAGATGCTTAATTGGTATTTCATTCTTTTTTGTTAGGAATTTGGTTTTTAGGGTATCCTCTGAGTACAAATGTATTTTGGATTTGAAAGTTTTGTTATGGCATGTAATCCCATAACATGGAAGTCCAAAGTGGGAGGATCACCTGAGATCAGGAGTTTGAGACCAACCTGGGCAACATGGTGAAACCCCGTCTCTACTAAAAATACAAAAATTAGCCAGTGTGGTGGCACGCGCCTGTAATGCCAGCTACTTGGGAGACTGAGGCAGGATAATCGTTGAACCTGGGAGGCAGAGGTTGCAGTGAGCCAAAATCGTGCCACTGCGTTCCAGACTGGGTGACAGAGTGAGACTCCATGGGCAGGAAGGTAAAGTTTTATTATGTAGTGTTCTATTTTTTATGTGTACTATTTTCTAGATACTCTGCAGGTGTGGTTTTGAATTCCACTAAGTTTTTCAGTAGAGTGTGTTAAGTTTTCCAGCTGTTAGGGTTATTCTTAATTCTACGTTTATCATGTCTTGTTTTATTGCACTGTTGTCAGAGAACTTTGCTTTTCAGAATTTGGGATTTTTCTTTTTCTTTTCTCATTTCTTTTCAGACAGGGGCTTGTTCTGTCACTCAGGCTGGAGTGTAGTGGCACAGTCATGGCTTATTGCAGCCCCAAACTCCTGACTCAATGAAGTCTCCTGAGTAGCTGGGACCCAGGCACGTGTCACCACGCCCATGTAATTTAAAAAATATATGTATATGTTTTTCGTAGAGATGGTGTCTTGCTATGTTGCCTAGACTGGTCTCAAACTCCTCACCTCAAGTGATCCTCCCACTTCAGACTCTCAGAGTGTGGGGATTACGAGTGTGAGCCACTGTACCTGGCCTGGATTTTTCTTAAAGTCTAATATAGTCACTTTTAGAACATGTTTGCTTATCTGCCTTGACCTTCTCCATCTTGATGGGCTGATCTACCAAGGTGGACAGATTTCTGTTTTTCCTAATGTTTGTTCTTTCGTTGTGGGTGGTCCCCTTGGCCCTTTTAAAACTACCCTGCTGCTTGCTCTTTTGTGTCTGTCTCCTTTGAGTCAACCTTTTTTTGTATGTGAGTTTCATCTGTGTAATTTTATATGTTTATTTGTTCTTACTGTAGAATGGTTTTTGGTTATGTGGTTATATTTATTCTTGTGACAGACCGAGCTCATTTCCATAGCTCTTCCAAACAGTGTCATTGGCGTGGCCTTCAGTGCGTGCCTGCGTGTGTGTGCGCACGCTGCTGGGCACGTACCTAGGAATAGAGTTGCCTAGCCATGGGTGGGCATATGGTGGCTGTATGGGTGGCTGCCATCTCTCAGTGATGGTACCAGGTGTGTGAGGGTCATCCTTGTTCTGCTCCGGTTGTAAAGATGTCACTTCTTTGCAAATTAACTCTAGATTCCTTGTAATTCTAGTGAAAATCCCAGCAGCTTTTCTTTTGTTTTTGCCGTTTCTTTTGGAAATGGACAAACTCATTCTGAAATTTATATGAAAATGCAGAAGCGCCAAGAATAATCAAAGCATTCTCTCTTTTTTTTTCTTTTTTGAGATGGAGTTTTGCTGTTGCTCAGGCTAGAGTGCAGTGGGATGATTATAAGTCACTGTAGCCTCAAAATCCTGGGCTAAGGAGATCCTCCAGCCTCACCCTCCCGAGTAGCTGGGACTATAGGCATGTACCAACACATCCAGCTAATTTTTAGTAGAGGTGGGCTCTCACTGTGTTGCCCAGGCTGATCTCAAACTCCTAGCTTTGAGAGCTCCTCCTGGCTCGGCCTCCCAAAATGCTGGGTTATAGGTGTGAGCCACCTCACCTGACTAATCAAAGCATTCTTGAAGAAAAACAAAGCTGAAGGACGTATCGTACCAGATATCCAGACTTTATAAAAACTGCAGTGATTAAGACAGTGGAGTGTTGCCAAAAAGATAGACAAATAGGATGATTGGATGGAACAGTCTTGAAACAGACGGTACATTGACAGTCATTTAATTTATGACACATGACAAAGAAAAGATGGCCTTTTCAAAAAAGGTACTGGAAGAACTGAACTCTCCATGAGGGGGAAAAAAATGAATCTTTTATCACAAATCATATCCAGAAATCAGTATTAGGTAGCTCATAGATGTAAACATGAAAGATAAACCAAAGCTTCTAGGATAAAACATAGAATGTCTTCATGATTTTGGAGAAGACAAAATTCCTTGAGCACAGAAAACACTAAAGTAGAAAAATTTGATGCATTGAACTGCATTACATTTTGTATCTTTTAACAGAGACTCCGTCTCTGTCACCCCAGCTGGAGTGCAGTGGTGCAATCTCGGCTGCAACCTCTGCCTCCAGGATTCAAGTGATTCTTCTGCCTCAGCCTCCGGAGTAGCTGAGATTACAGGCGTGCACCACCGTGCCCGGCTAATTTTTATATTTTTAGTAGAGATGGGGTTTCACCATGTTGGTCGGGCTGGTTTTGAACTCCTGACCTCATGATCTGCCCGTCTTGGCCTCCCAAAATGGGGGGATTACAGGTGTGAGCCACTGCACCTGGCTGTATCTTTTACTTTTTACATTGCTCCAATAAAATGCAATCAATACTAATTTCTAATTGCCTGGAAATGGTAGATAATCCATCTTGTTTGTTCCTCCAGAAACCTCTATCTGGTTCTTACCGGGACTGTTGCCCTTTGGCTCGTGTTGTGGCTGCCATCTTGGGCTGCTTTTTCTTTTTTCTTTTCTGAGGTGGAGTTTCTGCTGTGTCGCCCAGGCTGGCTGGAATACAGTGACATGATCTTGGCTCACTGCAACATCTGCCTCCCGGGCTCAAGCAATTCTCCTGCCTCAGCCTCCAAGTAGCTGGGACTACAAGTGCCCACCGCCATGCCTGGGTAATTTTTGTATTTTGGTAGAGTTAGGGTTTCACCATATTGGCCAGGCTGGTCTTGAACTCCTGATGACAGGAGATCCACCTACCTTAGCCTCTCAAAGTGCTGGGATTACAAATGTGAGCCATCGTGCTTGGCTGCCATCTTGGGCTTCTGTTGGTCGTCATTCTGGACTTGTTTTTGTCTCTCCACAGTGAGTCCTTATTTCCTGGATTCTGTTTGTGTTGGTTAGGTAATTTGGACATCATGACAGCAACTATCTTTTTTTTTTTTTGAAACAGAGTCTTGGCTCTGTTTCCTAGGCTGGAGTGCGGTGGCCCAGTCTTGGCTCACTGCAACCCCTGCCTCCTGAGTTCAAGCAATTCTCCTGTCTCAGCCTCCCGAATAGCTGGGACTACAGGTGTGTGCCACCATACCCAGCTAATTTTTGTATTTTTAGTAGAGATGAGGTTTCACCATACTGGTCAGGCTGGTCTCAAACTCCTGACCTCAGGTGATCCACCCACGTCGGCCCCCCAAAGTGCTGGGATTACGGATGTGAGCCACCACACCCAGCTGCCGGCAACTATCTTAAACAATAAGGATGTTCATTGACTCAAGGAATTGCAAGTACAGAAGTAGACAGGTTTCAGATTATTTGGATGCACCCATTCTGATCCAGTCGTTTGAATGGTGGCTGGTCTTCTGTTAGGCCAGGATCCCCTTCCCTGGGGCTGAGTCAGCTTTCCTCAGGCTCCATCGAAGGAGGAAGGGAAAATTAACTGCTGGGTAGGCAGACAGGGATGGGCCCAGTGACATTGCCTGTCCCTCTGTTTGCTCTCTTAAAAAAATCCTGTTTTGCCGGGCGCAGTGGTTCATGCCTGTAATCCTAGCACTGGCGGATGGATCGCTTGAGGTCAGGAGTTCGAGACCAGCCTGGCAAACATGGTGAAACCCCATCTCTACTAAAAATACAAAAATTAGCTGGGCATGGTGGTGTATGCCTGTGATCCCAAGTACTCAGGAGGTTGAGGCAGGAGAATCACTTGAACCCAGGAGGTGGAGGTTGCAGTGAGCTGAGATCACACCATTGCACTCCAGCCTGGGTGACAGAGCGAAACTCTATCTCAAAAAAAAAAAAAGAAAGAAAAAGAAAAAACCAGTGCTTTGAGTTCTTATGTAAGTCTGAAAAAGTCTTTTTCTCTCCCTACACTTGACTTGGTCAGCTGAGTATTAGATTCTAGATTGAAAATCATTTCCCAGAGAGGGTAGTGATGCTGGTGAGAAGTCTCCATCATTGTTACTCCTGAGAACTCTTTGTCATTCTGATTGTTCTCTCTGGGACCTCTTTTGGAGGAAGGATGCCTTTTAGAAGCTTTAGGTTCTGGAACTGTATCTCTGACATTCTGAAATTTCACGTCGTACCTTGTGTTGTTTTTACATCCATTGTTCTGAGCACTTGGTGGGCCTTTGAAGTCTTGGCTACTTGGCTGCTTGCACTCTGGGAATTATTTTTGGCATTTTTTACTTGATAATTTCTTCCCTTCCTTCTCCCCACCCCACCCCCGTGTTTCTGGAACTCCTAGTTAAATCTGGACTCCTGGACTAATCCTTTGATTTAGGGGGTAGGGTGTGACTAGCATTTATACATGTTGATTTTCTGAGATTTGCTTGGGTTGCTCTTCCTGCTCTTCTAATTGGATTTTTTTGCTTTGGAATAGTTTAGGTGTACAGAAAAGTTGGAGTTCCCATATAGCCTACTCCTAGTTTGCCCCCATTATAAACATTTTACGTTAGTATGGTATATTCGTCACAACTGATGAGCCATGTTATAGTGAACCCCGCGTTTCTCTTCAAAGAATCAGTATGTATGTTCAGCTCTCTTCTTTAAATCTGTGTTTTAAAGTTTATCTTCCTTGTAATTCCAGTAAACAACTTTCTCCACCAGTTCTTCAGTAGTTCACATCTGCTCCCCTTCCCCCAGCTCCATCTTGACACATCCCGGTCACCTGGTCATCCCTGGCTACCTCCTCTGACACACCCATAACCGTCCTTACTGCCAAAACACCCACCCTGCCACTCTAGCTTGGACCCTGCTCTTTCTAAAATAGCCAGTCAGGATTAGTCTAGCTTGTGCAGTCTAACCCTAGCCAATAGGGGACGACACAGCAGCAGGGACGACCCCCTTGTCCAAGCGTAAGTACCCCTACCCCCTCGTCCAAGCATGTGGCAGCCATCATTGCTCTGTCCATGCACCCTTCACCCTTCTCTAGAAGTAAACTGCCTTGCTGAGAGGACATATCTTCGAATGCTATTTCTTTTGTAGCATCGAAATTTTACTTATAACAACCAGTATTGATACATTATTATCGACTAAAGTTTGTTTTATTCAGATGTTTTTAGTTTGTACCCAGTGTCTTTTTTTCTGTTTCAGGGTTCCACATTAAATTTAGTCATGTCCCCATAGTTTCCACTAGACTGTGACAGCTAAGTTTTTGATGACCTTGACAGTTTTGAGGTGTACCAGTCAGTTATTTAGTAGAGTGTTTCTTGATTGAGATTTGTCAGATGCCTTCTTCATGATTATCCTGAGGTTATGGGGTTTGGGCTATCACTTGCTTAATTCTAACTAGAGTGATTCTTGTTTTCTAGTTTTCCTTTAAGGGATAAAAAAACATGTTTATTTCATGGATTCGGTATCTTCTCTTAATTATCTGAGGATATTATTTTTGTAATACATATTTTTAATCTTTGGTCCCTGGCACTCTCCATTTCCTCTGTTATTTTGTCTATTTATTTGATATCTGTCTTTTAGTTGGTCATCTCTCAGATACCTGTGGTCTCTGGCACACACAGCTGATTGGAAGCTGGGTAGGCTCCTCAGTGTGGGTGCCTGGGTGGGAGGCTGGCCTTTTCATTTCTTGAGTCCCATGTTGGTGCGTATAGTTTTTCTTTCTCTGGGGCTGGTTTTTCAAGAGAAGACTCCCTCACCTTTGCCTGGGGAGTGAAGGGTGGTATGGTGTTTGTCTGCTGCCCTCCTATGAGGAGCGGCAGAAGTGGGGGGCCTGAGGTTTCTGAGGTTTGCCACTCAGGTTTTCTCTTTCCTTTTTTTTGGGGTCTCCATTCCCTACCTCTTCCCCATCTGACCCTGTGTTCTAAAGTCTAGACTTCCCTTTTTTTTTTTTTTTTTTTTTAAGACGGGGTTTCACCATGTTGGTCAGGCTGGTCTTGAACTCCCGACCTCAGGTGATCCGCCCACCTTGGCCTCCAAAGTGCTTGGATTACAGGTGTGAGCCACCACGCCCGGCCAAGTCTAGACTTCTCTTGTTTAATTTATCCAGTAGGAGAGAGAAGGGGCCGTGGGTGTCTAGCTGTTGCACATGCAGCCTTCAGCCATTTCCCCCACATTGGCGTTCCCGCCTTCCCCTTTCGTGCAAGGGGCCTGCCGCCTCCTAGGCCTTCTGAGCCTTCTGATATCGTGGGTGAAGGGAAGTTTTCTCCTCTGCAGTCCTTGTGGCGCCTTTCAGTCTGTGAAATCTGTTCATACTTGGGCCGACTCTTTGCTAAAACTGTCCCTGTTGTTTGGGTTCTTTGATGTTTGTTTTCATTTTAGGGGGTTTTGGAAGGATGAGCTGTACAAGCCCTCAGTCTTTCTGCCATGTTTAACCAGAAGCCCCCTGTATTCTAAATACTGTGTCTGTGAATCAGATGGAATTGAGTTAAGGGCCGTTTCTGGGATGTGTGTATGTGGAGATGCATGCACAGCCCTATTTACATACATGGGTGCAGGGGTACTTGTGTCAGAGCACCGCTCTGCTGCCTCTCCCCATGATTGAGCGTGGCTTTTTGTGTCAGAATTTGGAGAACTGCCATTTGCTGTGGTGGCTGCAGAGCATGGTGAGGCCCAGAGGTAAGGCTGGTTTTGATGTCTGGTCATTGGCACAACTTTCTTACACATACCGAGGGTGAACCTCTCTGTCCCTCCCTCCAGACCTCTTGAGAAGGGGAGCCCAAAGCCCCGGAGGCAGGGAGTTCAGCCAGCTGGCAGGGGGTGATGGCGTAACCACCACTATCTGCTGCACTCCTCCATGCCAAGGAGCATTGCATCAGGGTGCTGGTGTCACACCTGGGGATCGTCATCTCTTCCTTCTAAAGCAGCGGCCTGTCCCCACTTTGTTGCTGAGAGAACAGTAAGTGCAGGAGGTGACATTTGGCCCTCAGTCCCCACTTCCTTTTGGAAGTTTGTATGTAGAGAAAGCTACTGCCTGCAAAGGTGGTTCATCCTCTATAGGGAGTGTTTGCTGCAGAGAGGCCGTTAGTTACCTGGAGGTTAGGCGAGAGTTTAGAGTCAGTGGTTATTATTTGGAGAATGATGGAACCAATCTCGGTTTCTTTACTGTCCTGTGTTTTTTTCTGTGAGTCTCTGTGAGGACATAGGGTTTAGGAACATGGGGAGGAATGCTTTCTCTGGGCTGAAGGAAGTCACTCGCTGCCAGAGACAGGCCAGCCTGATTTGTCCTCTTCTCTTGTGCCCAGATTCCAGCTTGCTCCAGGTGACGTCATTCCTACAGGGGAAAGGCTTTGGGTGTAAACAGTGGCACTGCCGGGTAAACCAGGGACAGCTGCAGCTGGCTAGGACGTGTGGCCTTCCTCCTCTGTGTGTTTGCACTCAGCTCAGCCTTTCTGCCATCCTAGGTTTTCTTTAAAACGATTTTCATAGTTCTGAAAAACAAATAGCAAATGTGTTTAGAATTAATACACAGTGTTTTATGACCCTTACTGCTGAACTCTTTTGAAATAGGAAGTGAAAACACAATAGAACACTGGTAGGAGGCAGATGATGAGTCTCGCAGAGTGACAGTACCCGGAATTTCAGTGAAATTGCTTCCTGTGTGTGCTGGTGAAGAGAGATTCTAGGATCTAATCTGGGAGCTGGCTTAAGGGTGATACTTTTCTGTAATTTTTTTTTAAGCTTTATAGTTTTTCTATATCAAACATATATTCCTTTTGTTACCAAAAAATGTGATGGAGAAAGAAAGGAGCAGGACTGGGATAATCCACTTCCGTAAGGCCATCTATTGTAACATCAGACAGTGACTGCAGTGAATAGCTGCGTTTATTGCCCTCAAGTGGGAAGCCTTGAAACTGGGGCACTTTAGTGTGGTTTAAATTAGTCACAGTGGCATGTTTATCTCCAGAGGGTTTTCTGAGAATCACCCTGCGTCTCTGTCTTCCTGAGAATTAATTAAAGGGGTCTGCCAGCAGATCCTAAACATCCAGGAGTTTGTCCTCACGGTGTTTGGAGGTCTGCTGTCTGTACCAGCACCCTTAAGCTGTGAGACACCAACATGGGGATGGGTCCCCGGTGCACAGGAGGAGGTAGAAACACAGGTGCCTGGTCTGCCCAGAACCACCCGAGCAGCCCTGTTGGGGAACGGAGGCTTCCTTGACTGCACAGGAGTCTGGAGAGATGAGCGCTGTTGAAAGCTGACAGTGGTGTGGGCGGCAGAACAAGAGCAGAGCCATGGTGAGATGACAGCTGCTGTCGTCGTGCCTACTGAGGACAAGCGCTGGGTCAACTGCAGGGTCTTTGTTCTCTCGTTTATTCCTTACAGCAGACCTGGGAGGCGGGAGGTGAACATGGTACGTTCATCTTAATCCACAAGGAAGTAGACCTCACATCATAGTCAGTGTGGAGTGGAGGCGAGACGCAAACCCAGGGTTTCAGAGATGAGGCTGCTTGGGGTGGGGTGGGGAAGAGGCCGGGTGGAGGCGTGTTGAACTGGGGGATCTGGACTTGATCGTGATGTGGAAGGTGTGTGAGCAGGTGCTCCCCATGGTCTGTGTTGCTGTATGAGCCATGGCTCTGGTGGAGGGGGACCCAGCTGACCATGTGGTTCCAGCAAGGGTCTTACAACTAAGTGCCAGAGAATCCGCCACTGGGGGTGGGGAGTGTTTCTGTGTGTGTCCCCACCACACACCTCAGTGCTTCTTTGTGTTTGTTTTTTTCTCCTGTTTTAAATTTGTTGCTTCTTATATATGCTGTCTCCTCGGGGTGCGTGGTCTTCTGGGGGTGGCTCATGTCTCCCATAAGGAACACTGGGTTACCAGGAACCCCCCTTCCCCCGCTCTTTTGTTTCCTCAAACCTTATTTTCAGGCCGTTTATTCTTGGAGAGTTTGTGCAGTATGCTGCAGGGACCTCACTCATTTGGGCTTCTGCAGGTGGAATGCCTAGATTGTGGCACGGCTGAGCCCAGGCTTCAGCTTTCCAGATGGGCCAACGCCTGGCTCCTAGGGAACAGAGAAATGTGTGTGCTTTAGGGCTCTTTGAAAGTCACCCGTTTTTCTTTTCTTTTCTTTTTTTTTTTTTCCGAGTTGGAGTCTTGCTCTGTCACCCAGGCTGGAGGGCAGTGGCATGATCACGATTCACTGCAACCTCCACCTCCTACTTTTAAGCAGGTCCTGTCTCAGCCTCCCGAGTAGCTGGGATTGCAGGTGTGCACCACCATGCCTAGCTAATTTTTGTATTTTTAGTAGAGACAGGGCTTCGCCATGTCGGCCAGGCCGGTCTCGCAACTCCTGACCTCAGGTGATCTGCCACCATGCCCAGCCTTCCTCTGCTTTTTCTGACAGTGTCACGTAAGTAGCTTCTGCAAGCTGGAGGTGTGGTGGTGGTTGGGTCATGCTGTCACTGAGTGAGGCAGCAGAAGTGTCCTCTCAAATCCAGCTGGGATTCCCATACTCTGGTATGCATACAAGTTCATCATCATCTTGCAGTGTATTCATGTCCATGCTTGCTTCACTGAACCAGAAGGCAGCAAACTGCAGCCCCGATTCAGCCCGCCTCCTGGTTTTGTAAATACGGCTATGCCCCTTTGTTTATGTATTATCTGGGGTTACTTTCATGCTACAACAACAGTGTCAGGCAGAGTCGAGCAGTTGCAGCAGAGATTGGCTCTATGTGGCCAGGAAAGCCGAGTACATTTACTGTCTGGTCCTTTACAAAGTTTGCAGATGTCTCCTGCTGGGGGAATATAGGGTGGAGTCTCATGTGTCCATGTCCCCAGCACCATGTGACCTGGGGTTTGGCGCAGCGTTGGTCAGTAAACATTTGAGTATTTGAAGTAGGTGAGGTCGCCTTCCTTATGTCAAAGTTCTTTTTGCCGGACATTGATGGGTGTGTTGGAGGAGGATCGACTTCTTTAATCTTGTCCCTGGATTTTGTGGTGACGGTTCTTGACTGAGACTTAACAAGTAAACTGTCCCATGGCCGCTTCCTTCCTGGCCCACATAGTTATTTCCTGAAGTGTTTATCCAGCCTGCTATCCATTTCCATTCCTGTCGAATCATGATTTTTGGTATGTTTTGTCTAGCAGTGGGATATTTCCGTTCCTTCTATAGAGAGACATTCCACCTTCCTCTCTCACTACCTCCAGCCTCATGGCCAGGGCACTTTGCAGCACTCACTATGTCCCCTTGAGGTCAGGCATTGGGCCTTTGTCACTATTGTGAGTGGAGGAAAGAGCCATGAAATCTCCAGGTGCCCTCCTGTGAAGAGAGTCAGGGGATTGGATTTGCCTGGGGTGTGAATCTGGCTGTTGGTGGCATGGTGTAAATAAACTGCTTGTTTTTGAAGCTATCCGGCACCATCATCCGTGCAGTTGGCCAGAAAGCAGCTGTTGAGCCTGGGTTGACTCATATCACAACCCATTGTGCTGCCTTTCGTGTCTGCACCCGCGCTCCCACTGGGAATGCAGACTCTGGGTCGCAGGGCATTCAGTCTGCAGCCTGGCATCCAGTGCAGCCTGGGCTCCAAGCCTGGCCTTGCACTCGGCAGCCTTGTGACCTTGCGTGCATTACTTTTCTGTCCTGATTGACTGAACCTTAGTGTTGCTCTTTGTCAAACTTCCAGAAAGTGCTATTGTGAAGGGGAGTAGAGCACATGAGTGCTTAGCAGGGTGCCTGGCCCTCAAAATGCTGGCAGCCGCTCACTACCCCAAATGTGGAGCCATGGAGCCGTAGTGGTTCCTGGTGAGTGACAGGTCATCCCAGTGTCCTGGTCAGGCATCTGACATGGGCTGGCACTCAAGTGGAGTGAAATTAATCCTGTTACCCGGAAGTGGCTTTTGATACAAGGGAGAGATGTTCCCTCTGGTGGACGGATAGCAGGAACCTGTTGGCCAGGCAGGCGCTGTCTGGAGAGGCAGGGCTTGGATGTGAAGTTGCCCTTGTTGGTGAATCTTTCTGGTTGTTTTTGTTCCAGCAAAGCCTGGGCGCACTTCTTTAGATTATGTGCCAAAATATGCAACCTGGATTATTTTTTAGTGTTCTTTTCTCCGTTCATTTGTTCCCAAATCTATCTTCATATGGGTTTTAGGCCCTTTTTTCATCTGCCTAATGGCAGTATTTTCTTTTAGGCTGCAAATTGTGGAATGCTCTAGCTCTCCATGGCAGTGTCTCTGGGTGGCTGCTGTGGGAAAGGAGGACTTGCAGCAAGGGGGCATGCAGGCTGGACTTCCTCCCAGTGTGCCTCGTGAGCTTGTGTGTACTTCATATGTCATACTGAGCTTCCAAATCAGATTCTGTTTGGGGAGAAAAAGAATTCTGTTGCCTAAAAAGGGAGAGAAGGCGAGGTAAAGCTGTGGCCGTGAGCCAGGTTCGACTCATGCTCGCCTGTGAGGACCTGATGTCTAGTCCCACAGACCCAGGGAGTGATGCAGGGGTGAGTCAGAGTTGGATGGAAAAGCCTCAGACACACCAGAGAGCTGTTCTCTTGCCTCAGCTGGCTTCCTGGTTCACACTTGGATGCTCACTGGTGCCGCCTTCCTGCCATCAGATGGGCTAGGTTAGCTTGGGGTATGTGTGTGTGTTGATGAATGGAAACTCAGCAGGTATTTGAAGCCCAGCAAAGCCCTACTAACAGTGCCCTGGCCTGATGTTTGTGAAATTCAGATGGCAGGCAGTGCAGCCAGATGGTTGTGGGCGGGGCCTGGCCTCACACTCGCCAGGTCAGTGGAGATCGTACAGTGAAAGGAAATCCTAATGATTCTGGTTTTATTTTGGAGTTGTGTCCAGTGAAAGGTCTCTCAACTGCTCTAAAGCAGGTGTGCATAAACACACTTTGTAAAGGGACAGGCAGAGGCTTTGTGGGCCATAGATGGCCTCTTGCTTATTTTTCTTCAGGCTGACTGTAGTTTGCCAGCCTCTGCTCTGAGGAACATCGAGGCTGAAAGAATCTCCACCAGTGCAGTCTTCACTGTGGAGAGTGTGATTGTCCTCATAGGGGCTGCTTTCATTCACTGCAGCAGTGACTCGCCTGGTTGCTTGTTGGTATCCTAAGTTTATATAGGAAAATAGGATCCATTCCCAGGCTTGTAAGAAGTGGCTAATTCCACAGTAAGCCGTTTCTTTTTCTTTCTTTTTCTTTTTTTTGAGACGGAGTTTCGCTCTTACTGCCCAGGCTAAAGTGCAATGGCATGATCTGGGCTCACTGCAACCTCCTGGGTTCAAGTGATTCTCCTACTTCAGCCTCCCCAGTAGGTGGCATGCGCCACCATGCCCAGCTAATTTTTTGTATTTTTAGTAGAGACGGGGTTTCTCCATGTTGGTCAGGCTGGTCTCCAACTCTGACCTCAGGTGATCCACCTGCCTCGGCCTCCCAAAGTGCTAGGATTATAGATGTGAGTCACCACGCCTGGCTGCCATCTCCTTTCTGGAGGGGGTGTGTGTGTGTGTTTTGTTTTGTTTTTTTGAGACAGATTTTTCCCTCTGTCGCCCAGGCTTGAGTGCAGTGGTCCAATCTTGGCTCACTGCAACCTTCACCCCCAAGGTTCAATTCAATAATTCTCCTGCCCCAGCTTCCCCAGTAGCTGGGATTACAGGCATGCACCACCATGCCCAGCTAATTTTTTTTTGTATTTTTAGTAGAGATGGGGTTTCACCATGTTGCTCAGGCTGGTCTTCAACTCTTGGGCTCAAGTGATCTGCCCACCTCAGCTCCCCAAAGTGCTGGGATTACAGGCGTGAGCCACCACGCCCAGCCAGTGGGCAAGGTGGCTGTCTACTTCTATTTCTGTGGCTGTCGGTTGTCAACATTGATGGGCTTGATTTTAGGGCTGGTGCTTGGCTAGGCCACCCCTTCAGTAGATGAGGAAACTGAGGTCTAGAGAGGCCAATAGTGTGCCTGACAAGTGCAAAACTTGGTTAAAAGGTGGGGGGCACTGGCTGAGTGTGGTGGCTCACGCTTGTAATCCTAGCACTTTGGGAGGCCAAGGTGGGCAGAACACTTGAGGTCAGGAATTTGAGACCACCCTGGCCAACATGGTGAAATCCCATCTCTACTAAAAATACGGAAATTAGCCAGGTGTGGTGGCACACACTGTAACAATCCCAGCTATTTGGGAGGCTGTGGCTGGAGAATTGCTTGAACCCAGGAGGCGGAGGTTGTAGTGAGCCAAGATTGTGCCGCTGCACTCCAGCCTGGGCGACAGGGAGAAACTCTGTCTCAGAAAAAAGAAAGAACAGAAATCATACAATGTGAAATCTTCACATGCCTGATTTGTTAAATCAGAACGGCTGGTAAATCTTTGCTTCTCTTGCCTTGAATTTTTTTTTGTTTTTGAGGCAGGATCTCACTCTGTCCTCAAGAGGCTTGCCATCTAGCTCAGGGAAGGATGCTCTTATTAGTTATGACTTTTGGGGAGTGGGACAGAAACTCGCTAGACCCAGCCTCCGGGAGGGAGATTTAAAATAGTCCATGGACCCCAGGGCAAGGAAGCAGCCAGGTCCTGGGCACCACGATCAGAATTGGGCATGTGGGACCGTCTCCCATCCTGAGCATTGCTGCCCTTTGCTCTGGTGCAGGAGGTGGGGTCTGGGGAGGGCTGCTGGGGTCAAGTGGCTGCTGGCAGGTAACTTGGGGGCAGTGAGCGCTTGGAAGCGCTTTTGCTCGTATGTTTCTTCATTGTGCCAGACTCTCCTACACACACTAGTACAGTCAGCATCCTTGGGCTTGGCCACCGAATGTGGGCGGCACTCCCATCATTGTGACATCAAAAATGCTCCTACACATTTTCAAACACCCTGGTATTACTTGGCCCATGGCCGCAGCTGAATAAACTGAGATTTGAGTGAGGGAACGGAGTTAAGTAACCAACCAGGATGGCTGAAGCCATGTGGGGAGGAGAGGAGAAGTTCGTTGAAGAAGGGTGCAGTGTTGGCCACTTAGTTGTGTCCCCTGCTCATACAGATCCAACTTTTGACTGCTCATCTCTCAGCATCCATCTTCCTGCGTTCTTTATGAGCATTTCCAGATGCGAACTGCATGTGAATCTGTCCCTCAGTGACTGGCAGATCTTAGGTATCAGTCAGTACCTGTTAAATGAATGAAAGGATGGTTTGCACACTTGCACGTTTGACATGGGACTGGCTCAGTCAGCGTCTTTTATCTCACTTGTTTTGGCCCCTGTTTGTAATCAGTTTCAGCTCCCTGTGTTTTATTTGGATCACAATATAGAGTTTTATCTTTAAAATCATCCTTCAGGGTACATATTGCCTCCCCACAACATGGGTGTGTTCCTCCTGGCCTGCATGGTGTCAGAACGAGATGGTGAAATGGCAAACCTTGCTCCCGAAGCTACCACCAAGTGCCTTTTACCAGTCAGTGGTGAAATGGGGGGTCATAGTTGTTGCCATTGTGTCATTGAGGACATGTTATCCATGTGCCTTAATTATTGCTTTAGCTTTGTTTTCCAGGGAGAAGTGATGGTCACTTACACAAGTTTTGTTTTTTAAGTGATGGGATCTGCCTCTGTTGCTCAGGCTGGAGTGCAGTGGCCTGATCGTAGCTCATTGCAGCCTCAAGCTCCTGGGCTCAGGTGATCCTCCTGCCTCAGCCGCCTAAGTAGCTGGGACTGTAGGTGCATACCAACATGCTGTGCTATTTATTTATTTAGAGATGGAATCATCTTCTGTCACCCAGTCTGGAGTGCAGTAGCGAAGTCTTGGCTCACTGCAACTTCCGCCTCCTGGCTTCAAGCGATTCTTATGTCTCAGCCTCCCCAGTAGCTGGGATCATAAGCATGCACCACCACGCCTGGCTAATTTTTGTAATTTTATTAAAGATGGGGTTTCGCCATGTTGGCCAGGCTGTTCTCAAACTCCTGACCTCAGGTGATCTGCCCACCTCAGCCTCCCAAAGTGCTGTGATTATAGGTGTGAGCTACCACACCTGGCCTATTTTAATTTTTTTAGAGACAGTGTCTAGCTATGTTGACTAGGCTGGTCTCAAACTTCTGGCCTCAAGTAGTCTTCCCACCTCAGCCTTCCTGAGTAGCTGGGATTACAGGCATGATCCACTGAGCCCATCAAGAGTTTCTGGTTTTTGGTAGGGAAGTTTAGAACTTATTGCCAAGGTTGGGTGTGGAATAAAAGGCAGGGAAGCTCTTAGTCCTCAGAGCCTGGCACACAGTGTCCTTGGTGGGCACTTAGTATTTGTGTTTGTTTGTTTTTAAGACAGAGTCTCGCTCTCTTGCCCAGGCTGTAGCTGGGATTACAGGCATGTGCCACCATACCTGCCTAATTTTTATATTTTTAGTAGAGAGGGGATTTCACCATGGTGGCCAGGCTGGTCTCGAACTCCTGACCTTAAGTGATCTGCCCACCTCAGCCTCCCAAAGTGCTGGGCTTACAGGTGTGAGTCACCACATCCAGCCAGTCACTTAGTATTTGAATGAATGAATGAGCGAGTGAATGAATGAACTGATGAGGAGAGTGCTAATAGACTCATGGACACCTGTAGAACATTAGAAAGTGGTAGAGGAAGGAAGCTTGTTTCTTGGAGATCTTTTCAAGGTTTTCCCTTGAAAGGGGCAATACAGGTCAGGTGTGGAGGCTCATGCCTGTAATCCCAGCACTTTGGGAGAGCCAGGGCGGGCAGATCACGAGGTCAAAGAGATTGAGACCATCTGGCCAACATGGTGTAACCCCATCTCTACTAAAAATAAAAAAATAGCTGGGCGTAGTGGCACATTCCTGTAATCCTACTACTCAGGAGGCTGAGGCGGGGGAATTGCTTGAACTCAGGAGGTAGAGGTTTCAGTGAGCTGAGCTTGAGCCACTACACTCCAACCTGGTAGCAGAGCAAGATTCTGTCTCAAAAAAAAGGTTGGGGGGGCAGGTGCAGTTGGCATAGCCCTCATATAGTCTCTCCTTCGTCAGCCCTAGGGAGTTCTTGCTTTCTGTTTTCCATGCGTGTACCTTAGAGAGCCCTTTTGTTGCCTGAACAGATGTTTTCTCTCCGGGTACTAGTTGTTTATTTTGAAAAGTGCATATACCCAGTTATTTCTGAAGGATAATTCTTTGGTTGCCCTCCTTTGATTTGGTTTTGCTTGTCTTTAAGATGGTGGTGTAAGTGTACCTCTCCTATTCTGCCAGCCTTATTTTCGATGTTATACATGGATGTCCCACAGGTACTGAGCATTTATTTTTGCATCTTGAACTGTCCTTGACTTGGAGGTGGCTCTGCTGAAGTTTACATGTCAGCGTGGTTTGTGTGCAGTAGACTCCACCTAACTCAGAGTGAGAGGAATGAACAGCAGGTGGGGACTTGGGGTACTCTACAGATCTCCTCAGAGTGTCTACAAAATGCCCTGTAAATGTGAATGAACAGCCTTGGGGGCAGCGAGAGCATTTTTCTAAGGACAGTCCAAAGCTGTCTTCAGGTTTTCAAGGAGGTCCATGATTCCTGAAGGATTCACATCGCTGGATCAGAGGTTCTGCTGGAGTGACACTTTTTTTTCTTCTTCTCTATTTCAAAGGCAGATCGGGAGCGGTGCCAAGAAAAATTTCTTTACTAGATGACATTTCATCGCAATGTCCGATCGTTTGGGGCAAATTACCAAGGGCAAGGATGGGAAAAGCAAGTATTCGACTCTCAGCCTGTTTGATAAATATAAAGGAAAATCAGTAGACGCAATTAGATCCTCAGGTAAGGCCCGGGGTTCAAGGCCAGTTCCTCAAACTTTCTACTAGTGACAAACTCCAGAAACCCAGAGTTCCCTCACCTGGTTACACAGTATGGTCCTGGCACATCAGACTTCTGGGCATGCATGTAGAATCACCCTCTACTTTCTACTTGAGGTGTGATTTCAGAGCCTTGAGCATCCCGATTCTTCCTGTAGTGGAATTGTTTCTCCACTGATTACCTTATTGAACCTGTGGATATTTTTATACTGATTGGTAGAATGGGACTTAATATGCATTAGTGTTAACCTTAAAACAATTTTTTTTTGGCTGGGTGAGGTGGCTCACACCTGTAATCCCAGCACTTTGGGAGGCTGAGGCAGGTGGATCATGAGTCAGGAGTTCAAGACCAGCCTGGCCAAGACGATGAAACCCTGTCTCTACTAAAAATACAAAAAAAATTAGCTGGGCATGGTGGCAGGCACCTGTAATCCCAGCTACTCAGGTAGCTGAGGCAGAGGATTGCTTGAACCCCGGAGGCAACAGTTGCAGTGAGCCGAGATCTTGCCACTGCACTCCCGCCTGGGTGACAAAGCAAGATTCTGTCTCAAAAAAAGAAAAGAAAAAAATTTTGTTTTTAAATATTTATTTATTTATTTTGAGACCAGGTTATGAGACTGGCTAATTTTTGTATTTTTAGTAGAGACAGGATTTCACCATATTGGCCAGGATGATCTCGATCTCCTGACCTTGTGATCTGCCCGCTTCAGCCTCCCAAAGTGCTGGGATTACACGTGTGTGCCACCACGCCTGGTGTGTTATTAGCCTTTTTAGCTTTCGTGGTTCTTGATATTCTGGAACTTGTTGGAAAGGTTCATATTGATCCTGTCTACACCCCATGAAGACTTCATGGATATCGAAGGGGCCCTGTTCAATCTTGGTTTGGATCTAGGCAGAGTTGTCCGTAGTGAGGCCAGAGCTGTCTCAACTTGCAGAGAGGTGTTTCTTGTGTCAGCTGGAGGTTCCTGGACCTGGCTCCTCAACATGTCGTAAAGTCCCCGAGCCTTGTCCTGCCCACTAGTGAAATGGAAGCCTTTGTACAGGTTGCAGCAGCTCCTTTGTCTCTGTAGTCGTCAGCGGAGAGCTTATAAAGTGACTAAAGTGATGCCAAACATTTGTTCCACTGCTGGTCTGCCCCTTGCTTTTTGTTTGGTTAGCTTTGTCATGATCACTTAGAGTTTCAAAGAACGGCTGAATGCATCAGGTGTCTTCTGTGACTTTTCTGCATGGTGTCTGTTCCGTGCCCCTCTCCTTGCAGTTATTCCTAGACATGGCTTACAGAGTCTTGGGAAAGTTGCTGCAGCCCGGCGCATGCCACCGCCTGCAAACCTGCCGAGCTTGAAGTCTGAAAACAAAGGAAACGACCCCAACATCGTGATAGTACCCAAGGACGGGACGGGATGGGCAAACAAGCAGGATCAGCAAGACCCAAAGAGGTAAACAGAGGAGTCGGGTGGTGAGTGGGAGCTGGCTCTCTAGGGGTGGCCCCGGCATCCTTCCCTTTGGCAGATGGCACTACTAGTCTTGCAGCAGCAGAACTGGGAAACTGGGAGATGTAAATGAAGCTGCTTCCTCTCGTGCCCTGGTGCTTCATGTGTTTCTTTTTCCCTGCCTTCATTTTTCCTGGCTTTTAGAGCCAGTGGAGCAGCACATCTGTGGACAGCCTTGTCCCCAGTGACCAGTTTTCCCCTGTGCCTTATTAGGAAAGGCCTCATCACCCCAGAGGAGCTTATGCAATGACTCAGAGCCAGTTCCTGTAAGAAACACTGTGGACAGAGCTGAGGCTTGAAAACTTCATTCCCTGTGAGCTGAGCTTGGCAGAGAAGCATGTAACCTCCCTAATCGTGGGCCTAGCAGCTTCCCAGACAGAGACTTCTGCCGTTGCTCTAAACAGACCCAGTCATGAGTAAGAGCAGCACAGAATCCTCCATTATCATTGTACTGCAGCCTCCCTGGAGGCTTACCTCCTGCCAGCACAGTACTTACAGAAACCCTGGGGGGCCGAGGGTGGCATGGTGCTGTCATTAGAGAAACAGCCCCTGTGTGGTGGGCTGAAAACACAGGGCCTGGCTGCCTGGGGCCCACTTGCATGGCTGCACCCTTGCCTCCTACTGCGAGTCCTCTCTGAGTGTTCAGCCAGTGCTAAGACTATTCAGGGAAGGGGATGTTTCAGGGAGGCACAGGGCCTTGCTGAGGCTGGCAGGCAGAAACCTGCTGCTGGGGTTTGCCTGTTGAGGAATGTGAACAAAGCTGTCTGCCGGCAGCGCCCTCCTGGCCTGCATACTGACCTCCTGGCCTCCCTACTGACGTAGGAAACCACATGGTAAAAGGGACCCTGATCTTAGCCTGCCCATCCCAGCATCCTTTTCTTTCAAGTCTGTGCTGGAAATGACCATGGCAGCTTTTGTAAAATTGTTCCCTGTAGTTACTTCAGACAGAATGTAGAGACTGAGCTAGTTATTCAGCTAGATGATTATGAAGTAATAATCAAAATAGGGCCTTAGAAGTTATTTTTAAAATGTTTCTAACAGTTTGCTTAGGGATCATATTGATGGGCAGTATAGCATGACTTTTGAAATCTGACAGCCTTGCGTGGTTTCCAGCTAGACCACTTGTTCGCTTGATGGAACCTGGAGAATTGTTTGACTTCAGAGCCTCAGTGTCCTCCCTTGAAGTAGGAATGATACCTGCCTCTGCTGGTGGTTCCGAGGTATCCATGAGACATTTATAGGCCAGCATAGGTCAAGTGCTTAACCCAAATATGGCACAGAGTAGGGGCAGATACTGGCTGCTGTCATCATTCCATTCACATCACGAGCTCTGTAATGACATGGATATTGCACATTTTAATGGAAGGACTGAAGTACCTCTGTACCACCAAAAGTTCTAGAGAGGACAAAGTGTTACTCCTTCCTGATATCCAGCCTTTACTCCACCTTGGTGGCTCCAGTGAGGGCCAGTTATGCTGGAGCTCGCCTGCCAGGGAAGAGGTGAGGGCGGAGCTTTGGTAAAGGCACAGCCCCCAGTGTGGTTCTCTGCTGCCCCGGGGCCACATCCTCCCACCAAGGTATCAGGTGGCAAGTGGGCCCACAATGTGGGGACTCAGTTCTTAGATTTGGAGAACACTGAAGTGCCACTACCTGAAAGCTTCTCTTTTAGGTAGAAGTTGTGAGAACCGATCATTAGCGTTCCCTCTGTAATAATCACGAACAGTGAGTTGCCGGGTTAGGTGAATCTTGGAAGAGGGTGTCTGTGTAGAGTTTGGCTTCCATTTACAGATAAGCCACTGGCATTGGAGGAGTCCCTGCCAGGGGCGTGGCTGTCCTCCTTGAATCTCGTCCAGTAGAAAGTTGCATTCAGTGAGTGGAGCACTGAGTTAGAGCAGAAACCTTCATTTGGCCATTTCTCGTCACCTTTATCACTTCACCTGTGGAGTGTAGATTCACTGACACTGCCTTTTTTGAAGAGCAGGCTGGAAATAGCTTTTAAACTTCCAAACATCTTTTTTAATCCAGCATTTCTATTTCTAAGGTCATATGCCATGGGATTACTTACAGAAAAAGGGTGCAAAGATACGTAACAAAAAAATTCTCGGCTGGGTGCGGTGGCTCATGCCTGTAATCCCAGCACTTTGGGAGGCCACGGCTGGTGGGTCACCTGAGGGTCAGGAGTTCAAGACCAGCCCTGGACAACATGGCGAAACCCCATCTCTACTAAAAATACAAAAATTAGCCAGGCGTGGTGGCGCATGCCTGTAATCCCAGATACTTGGGAGGTTGAGGCAGGAGAATCGCTTGAACCTGGGAGGCTGGGGTTGCAGTGAATCGAGATCACGCCACTGCACTCCACCCTGGGCAACAGAATGAGACTGCATCTCAAAAAAAAAATGAAAAAAATTATTATTGTAGTTATATCTGTAATGGGGGAGAAAAAACCATTATGAGAGATTGGTTAAATTGCGGCCTGTCTAGTTGTGTTGTGTTGTCATTAAAAGCAAAAGGAAGATTCATGTCTATGGTGGTGAAAAGGCCTTCAGATACATGAAGTAAAAAAAAGTCATGGAGCTTTATGTATGGGGTTATTCCACTTCTGTTAGAAAAATACTATATTCCTGCAGTGTAAAACTCTGCCGGTTAAAAACAAACAAAACTATATTAACAGGTACAGAAAAGTCTGCTTGGAGTTTCTCTCTGGATGATGAGATTGTGATGTTCTGTGTCACCTACTTTTATTTATAAGTTTATTTTTACTATAAGCATGTATTTATTTTGTAAGCTGGGAGGAGGTAAAAAAAAAATCAGCCCCCTGAGTAGGTGTGGGCTCTGGGTCTGGAAGAAGGGCCACAAGCCCTTCATTTCAGTGACTCATCTTCCCTGTTGGCAAATCCTTCATCACTTGCATTGTTTACAGTGAGCTTTCAGTTTTTGCAGACAGAAGGCTCTACAAGAAGGCAGAAAAGTTTTATTTTTAAAAAAAGAAAGAGGCCAGATGAGGTGGCTCATGCCTCTAATCCCAGCTACTCAGAAGGCCGAGGTAAGAGGATTGCTTGAGGCCGGGAAGCAGAGGTTGCAGTGAGCCAAGTGTACCCCACCACACTCCAGCCTGGGCAATAGAGTGAGACCCCCTGTTTTCTCATTAGTTTTTGCCAGCATAAGAATCTACTGGGGAAAGTCATTTTTATTGTCCAGATAAGGTCTGCTTCCTGGAGCAGCTGAACAGCTATGGCTCCTGGGAACGCAGAGACCTGGCCAGGGCACTATGTGCCGTGCCTGACCCCACTGCCCTGCCTTTCTTTGTCTAGTTCCAGTGTGACAGCCTCTCAGCCGCCGGAGTCGCTGCCGCAGCCGGGTTTGCAGAAATCTGTCTCCAATTTGCAGAAACCGACACAGTCAATCAGTCAGGAGGTAGGTGTTGGGACCCCATCTCGACTGTTTCCTGGGCATGGTAGCCTCTAAGTGTCCTTGTTGCTGGGGGCTGGGAGGAGTTGCTACTGAGAAGTGTGGTCATGCGTGACCTGTCTATTCCAGAGGCACACCCGATGACTGACTTTAGAAAACTGACATGAGAAACTGTCGTGGCCACTGGTGAGGAAATTTAATCTGCAACTTCTGGAAAAAGACCTCAGATAAAGACTAGGATACAGGCACCTGCTTTGGTTCCTGTTGATTTGTTTCAGATGAGGTCACTTATGCTGGACTGCAGACTAGTTCAGGGTTTCCCCAAGTGAGCTCCCTGGAAGCTTGGGTTACAAGAAGGCAAAAAGTGGTAGGCCACAGAAAGGTTCACTGGCCAGGCGAGTTTGAAAAACAAAATGAAGCAAGCTCCTTTTCTGCAGTACTTCAGTGTCTTTCATATGCTAACGTCTACTGTGACTCTTGGAGAAGAGGATATAATGTAATGGGCAGCATTCCCCAAATTTATTTGTCCTTGGAAACATTTCTTCACAGAATGTCTCTAGGGACTAATGTCTCTCAGAACATTGCTTCGGGAAATACGAAGCTACAATCCTTTATTTGTTGATAGGTTTTAAATGTTTTTCAAAGCAAAAAGTAATGATGTAACCAAGCAAGAGCTCATAATACACTCAGTCCATCAGAGTCTGGCAACAGGTTTCCAGAGATCAGCAGGAAGTTATACTTAGCCGGAGCTAGAAATCTAGATGAGAAGTTTATGAATTTTTTACAGGACAAAAAGAAATGTAGACATAGATGTCTTATATTAAGCAGCTCTCTTGATAACTGGAATGAACATATTTTGGTTTTGCTTTGCTACCTGGGCAATGTAAGGTCTCAAATGTCATCCCCTCTCTGCTTTAACCATACTCAGGGAAGTCTGTGGCTTTGCCAGGACACCCTCTCCCCGCCTAACACTGAACTGTGCTTTTAAAATTAAAGGCAAAGAAGAAAAGAGGTCTATAATCATGCAAGACACCCTTTTCATTGGCCTGAATCCACTGGGACCTGTAGGCCAGTCAGAGTATTGAGAGTTGAGTTCTTCCTGTTTCTTAGAATTTGAAAGAAACGGAGTGAGCTGATAGAGCTCAGATACCAGATTTGGCTCTGAAGCGTGTTAAAGATGTGTGTGCCTGGCCCCACCACTGGGGACTGTGGGTGAGGTCCTGGGCATCTGTTTGAATGAATTGCTGGAGGGGCAGCACGACACCAAGGAAGGACAACCCATCCTGGAGCTGGCACAGGGCTCACCTTATCCAGTACTCAGCATTTCTTTCCTGCTACCTGGTTTTCTCTTATATGTAAGGGGTGGGTAGGAAGAGGCGCCCAGTGTTTTGCGAGTTTTAGAACATCTCCATAGAGGGATCACAGCAGCTCTGCTCTTGGGATGAAATTTGCCAACAATCTCAGCAGCCTTCTTGGTCCTGTGGGTGTTCTTTCTAGATTAATGCCAGGGGAGTCATCCCAGTAACTGCAGAGGCGAGAGGAGTGGAGAGATTGGGTTGTATTAGCATACTACAGGCCCTCAGTGGAGGGCTTGTGTGGTGGGGAGCCCCTGTGCCCCCTGCTTAGTGCTGGATCTGAAGGTCTCCAGCCCATCTGTGGGATGTGTCTGGCCCCAGCTGCGTAGCCCAAATTGTGCCACTGACCCTGCCCTTCCATAGTCTGTGGCAGGGAAACTTAGGCACCTCAGGTTGCCCATGTAAAGCATTCAGTGCAGCTCTGTGATAAGTAAATGGATTGCTGTAGCTGGTCAGCTCTGCATCACAGGCAAGAGAGACAGTTATCTGCCTTGTGAGTGGATGGTGCTGGTTGAGGCGGGTGGGGGGTGAGAGGGAAAGGGTAATGATTTAATCTGGCATTTCATCCAGTAAGTGGGGAAACTTCATGCTGCGGCAGTTTTGTTTTGTGTATTTTTACCTTCAGTTAGAAAGGCTGTGAGTTGAATGTTAGTTGACTGGAAAGATGAGTGAGCTTAATGGTTAGGGATACAAAAGGGCACTGGACATAGGCGGGGTGGAGGCTGGTCCTGGTCCTGCTGTTCATCTGACTCACTCTTCTCTGAGCCTCAGTGAGGGATGTGAGTAGAACATTCCCAGGGTGTGGTGAGCATTCGGTCAGACTGGGCATGCCATGCATAATGCTGACCCTGGTGAGTTTTCAGCAGAGGTGAGCTGGCGGGGTTCTCAGGAGGGGAGCTGTGCCTTGTAGAGTCACAGTCACTGCAGAAAGTGCTGCAGCCGGCCCACCCAGTTAGCATGTTTGCGTTCTTCATTAGCAGTGGCACAGGAATTGGGCCTCAGTCTTTGTCTCTGGAGCAAAATAAAGTATCTCTGTTTGGGCACAGGAGGTTCCAGAGCATAGCATGGAGGGAGACAGGTTTGGGTCCTGGCTTTGCTGTGTCACCGTCTATGTGACTTGAAGCCCATCACTCCCCAAGTCCTGCTCCTTGTCTGTAGAGTGAGCGTGGCATTCTCTGGTCCCTGGGACTGCTGCATGGAGTGTGCGTTCCAGGGGAGGTTCAGGGCTTCGCTCCTGCTCAGAAAGTGGTGATGGATGGATCTGTATAGGGTTTGAATCTAAGGTGCCGGCCTCTTGGCTCCTTGTTGTAATGGACTGTTACTGTGCAGTGGACTTAAGGAGATGGCCCTCTTCTGATTCTCTTCCTTCTTTCAGAATACAAATTCAGTGCCAGGTGGACCAAAGTCATGGGCACAGCTGAATGGAAAGCCAGTAGGACACGAAGGTGGTAAGTGTGCACCTGTGTGTGTGTGTTTGGGGGTGGTGGGGAGGGGGAGGTGAATGCCTTTTCCAGACTGTCTGGTTGGGTCTAGGCACACAGAAGCTTTGATGACTCTCTTCCGCAAAGGGGTACTGTTCCGCGGAGCCCTTGCCTGTGCACAGTGGGGCACTGGTTCTGCAGAGGTGCCAGCTCTTTGGTTTCTTGGAATGAATGCTCTTGCTGAGACAGAGGAGCGCTGACTGGGCCATGCTGCTGGTGGACTCCTGCCTACTCTGCGGGGTTGCCAACACCATCTGCTTCCTCCTTCCTGGGACCAAAGGAGGGAGGTGTCACGTGGCTTGCGTTGATGAAGGAGCCAGCCAGCCTTGGGGTTGTAGCTGCCTGCCTGGAGGACATTCTACCCAAGCACTCTGAGGGTTACGTGGTGTTACCAGGAGCGCTATGCCCACCACGCAGGAAGCTCCCACAATGCAGAGCCCACTGTGCTGCTTCCATGGAGTAGCTCAGGAGAAAGATGAGGGTGATGGACCGAAGGAAACAGTGTTCAGAGTTTTAAAATAAAATTCATGGGAATTACACATTCACACTGCTTCCAAGGCAGGCCTAGAACAGTGGGCTAAAGCAGTTTGGGTGAGTCCTATTCAGCCAGACTGCCCTCCAGCCCCTTCAGTCCTTGGAGAATATGGGTCAGCAGATGTTCTTGAGAGAACCGAAAGATCCAGGTTTTCTACATGAGCTCTTCTAATTTTTGATGATAGCTTGAATGTTTCTAGCATACTGTGCTGCAGACCAAACTAGGCAGCAGCTCTGAGTGAGAAGAAGGGTCGTCGTGGTGTGGACAGATGATTCAAAGGAATATACCAAGGAAAGCCCACAATTTGCTTTCTCCTGTAAAGCATACTGACTGTCCTCTTTTACCCTTTGCCCGCATCCTGGTGTCACCTTCTGCGCTACCCCTGCCAGCCAAGGCTTCACCAGACTTGGTCTTTAGTAGCCTGTATTAGAAAACCAACTGCACATCCTTCGTTCCTTGAACCTCACCCCCAGCCTGCCATGCCTAGGAGGTCCTGCCCCTTATGGGTTGAAATCCCTGTGCTCAAAGGCTCTTCCTCAGTCTCCAGTGGGAAATGACCAATCAGTTAATTTCAACACCCTAGCTTCCCCCAAGGGGCTTGGGGTACAGATTGAGGTTACGTGGTGTTACCAGGGGCACTTGCCTGTGAGTAGCTGGGACCACAGGTGTGTACCACCACATCTGGCTGATATATTTTTTTTTTTCATAAGATCTCACTATGTTGCCCAGGCTTGTCTTGAACTCCTAGGCTCAAGCATCCTCCCACTTCAGCCTCCTGAGTAACTGGGGACTGGGACCACAGGCATGCACACCACACCTGGCTTATTGATTGGTTGACTGACTGAGACGAGATCTTACTATGTTGCTCAGGCTGGTCTCCAACTCCTGTGCTCAAGTGATCCTCCTACCTTGGCCTCCCAGAGTGTTGGGATTACAGGAGTAAGCCACAGTGCCTGGCCCCAAAAGGGTCTTTGAAGATGCCTTATGAAGACTTGTAACTGGTTCTTTGGCTTTCCATATCTTATATTTCCATAAGGTTACATTTTTGTTTGTTTGTTTGTTTGTTGGGTTTTTTTTTTTTTTGAGACAGAGTTTTGCTCTGTCACCCAGGCTGGAGTGCAGTGGTGCGATAGCTCACTGCAATCTCCGTAAAGTTAGAATTTTTAGAAGTAGATAGAACATATTAATTCTTATTTAAAAAGAAGAACAAAGATTTCAAAAAAAAAAAAACCCTGTATAAATTGGCCCAACTCCTATAGAAGCCAATTTTGCACTGCCTGGCATAATAATAACACATAATACCCTTTGACCTAGCAACTGCACCCTAAGGAAATTGCTCTACAAATTATACTTGCCCATGTGTGAAATAATCTGTGGACAGGATTATTCACTGCAACATTGTAATAGCAGAAGATTGCAAATGGTCCCTTGAAATGCCTGTAAAATTATAATATTTAATGAAATGTGATTTGGCTATGAAGGAAAAAAGCAGTTTTCTTACTGATTTGGCAAGATCTCCAGGGCATATTCTTACGTGAAAAAATGTACAGAACAGTATATGTAGTATCTTAGTAATCCCAGCACTTTGGGAGGCTGTGGCAGGAGGATTGCTTGAGTCCAGGAATTTGAGAGCAGCCTGGGCAACATGGCGAAACCCTGTCTCTACAAGAAATACAAAAAATCAGGCTGGGTGCAGTGGCTCACGCCTATAATCCCAGCACTTTGGGAGGCAAAGGTGGGCAGATCCATTCTGGCTAACACGGTGAAACCCCATCTCTATTAAAAATATAAAAAATTAGCTGGGCGTGGTGGTGTGTGCCTGTAGTCCCAGCTACTTGGGAGGCTGACGTGGGAGAGTCACTTGAACCCAGGAAATGGAGGTTGCAGTGAGCTGAGATCGTGCCACTGCCCCCTCCAGCCTGGGCGACAGAGTGAGACTCCATCTCAAAAAAAAAAAAAATTAGCCAGTGTGGTTGGCGGACACCTGTAGTCCCAGCCACTTGGAAGGCCGAGGCAAGAGAATCACATGAGCACCAGAGGTGGAGGCTGCAGTGAGCTGTGATCACACCACTGTATACCAACCTGGGTGACAGAGCAGGACCCTGTCTCAAAAAACAAAACAAAAAAATGGGAGTAAGGAAAAAATACACTTCTAAAAAATGTTGTATATGCTTTTTTTTTTTTTTTTTTCCCCTTTGAGATGGAGTCTCGCTCTGTCACCAGGCTGGAGTGCAGTGGTGCGATCTCAGATCACTGCAACCTCTACCTCCCGAGTTCAAGCAGTTCTCCTGCCTCAGCCTTCCAAGTAGCTGGAACTACAGGTGCATGCCACCACATCTGGCTAATTTTTGTAATTTTGGTAGAGACGGGGTTTCACCTTGTTGGTCAGGTTGGTCTCAAACTCCTGACCTCAAGTGATCCACCCGCCTCAGCCTCCCAAAGTGCTGAGATTACAGGTGTGAGCCACTGCACCCGGCCAGCAGACGACTGCTGACTCCGTCTCACTTCCTCCATGTCTGTCCCATCTTCATAGGTTTAAGGGGCTCAAGCCGACTGTTATCCTTCTCTCCCGAGGAATTTCCGACGCTGAAAGCAGCTGGAGGGCAGGACAAGGCTGGCAAAGAAAAGGGCGTCTTAGATCTGTCGTATGGGCCAGGACCAAGCCTCCGCCCTCAGAGTAAGTGACTGCAGCCTCTGGGCACTCAATGGAGTCACAGAACTTCTCCTCTTGTCTCTGCACTCTTAGAAGGGTGCTGATGCCACTGGGGTCTCCGGCTCAAGCTGGAAATATGGTTCTTTGGCTCGCCACCTGATCCATGCATCCATTGGACTTGCTACCTAGGCCATCAGGCCTTGTGCCTTTTTTTGTCTTTTGGGGTAGGTCAGGCCCGTCCCCTCTCTCTCTGTTGTCCAGTTGTTAATTTTGCTGTGCCTAGTGGCTGTGACAAGGATGGACAATGGGCCAATTAACTTAGGTCCCCGGGTTAGGAGCTTGTTTTCTAAAGTTCCCAATCCTAGCTGTGTCTAGTCAGAATCACTGGGGAGTTGGTGAATGAGTCTGATTTCCAGTCCTTCCCTTCCCCAGCCCAATTAGGATCTGTATTTTTAACTCATTCCTCTGGGGATTGTTGCATAAACCAGCCTAGCACTGGTCTCTACTGGCCCCTCATCTCGGGTCTGCCTAGGGATTGTGTAGCACTTCTTTTTTTTTTTTTGAGATGGAGTCTCGCACTGTCGCCCAGGCTGTAGTGCAGTGGCGTGATCTTGGCTCACTGCAATCTCTGTCTCCTGTGTTCAAGCAATTCTCCTGCCTCAGCCTCCCGAGCAGCTGGGACTATAGGCATGCACCGTCACACCCAGCCAATTTTTTTTAAATTTTTTTTTTGTATTTTTAGTAGAGATGGGTTTTCACTATGTTGGCCCATGTGGTCTTGATCTCCTGACCTCGTGATCTGCCCGCCTTGGCCTCTCAAAGTGCTGGGATTACAGGCGTGAGCCACTGTGCCCGGCCTGTGTAGCACTTCTTGCTGGAAATTTCTCCTTGGAAGCCAAGGGTGGCTAGAGGTTTAGGTGGTGATTGCGATTTTCCATGTGTTCTACTCAGGGATTTTGAAGTGGCTCATGTATTTCAGGGGACTTGATCAGGTCTTGAAATGCGAGGGCCTTTTGTTTGCTTGTCTTGATGTATCTCCAAAACCTCTCGCATTCAAGTCAGAAGTGATATCCTATAATTCAGTTATCACTATGCATGTGTCTCACTTAAAACAGCACTCACTGCGTTTCCAGTGCCCCACATAAGACTGTTTTGTTTGTTTCATTTTAAAGTACAAGAGTTATATCTTTCTGGGATTAATTAAGATGAGCTGTTTTGTAGGCCTATAAACATTTAGATGTAGAAGAAACTTCTTTCTCTAAGCATCAGTTTCATCTCCTTATTGGAGAAGATGAGGAAGCATGGCCAAAAGGAGTGACCTCAGCTTTTCCCAGATCACACAGCAAAGGGATTGAAGGGCTGGGGCCAGACATGTCCTGGGTCTCTCCCTTAAGGGTCACGTAACTGAGACCTTGGTGCTTCAACTTCTAACCAAAAGGTGACCAAAACCAGGGATCTGTTTCATCTGATTTCTTGTTGGCCTCTAATAATTTCCACCTGATCTCACTACATTTGGCAATAGGAAGCATCATTTAAAAAAAGACAGAGAGGTCAGCAGGTTTCTGCTTGTAAGCTACACAAGTGCCCCACACCGCTGCTGGAAGGACAGCAGCTGCGCCTTGCCTGTCTTGTGGGCTGGCGGATCTTGACTAAAAGGTGCCACTGCTAAACAAAGCCCAAAACCACTGTGTCCGGAACTTGCTCCTATTTTTTTGTTTGTTTTGTTTTGTTTTGTTTTGTTTTGTTTGAGTCAGAGTCTTGCTCTGTCGCTAGGTTAGATTGCAGTGGCCCAATTTCTGCTCACCGCAGCCTCTGACCCCCGGGTTCAAGTGATTCTCCTGCCTCAGCCTCCCGAGTAGCTGGGACTACAGGCGTGCACCACCATGCCCAGCTAATTTTTGTATTTTTAGTAGAGCTGGGGTTTCACCATTTGGCCAGGATGGTCTCGATCTCTTGACCTTGTGATCCGCCCGTCTCGGCCTCCCAAAGTGTTGGGATTACAGGCATAAGCCACCTCGCCTGGCCTTGCCCCTGTTTTAATGTGTAGCCCAGTGCTAACCCTAAGTGGGCTGGTCAGTGTTTGTTGAAGGAATGACCCAAGGCTGTTTTCATCAGGGTTGTTTTAATCTCTGGGTTGTAGGATTGGGGAAAGGGTGGGGGTGTGATTGTTACTCACTGATGAAGCCTTCTCTGTGAGTAGATCTCATTTTATATTTCACAGTCAGACTTCCCTCAGCAAGTTCATTCTCATTGGCCAAGGGTCCGTCCCAGCCTTCCCTGACAGATTTAACATTTCTTCACTTTTGGTGGTTTTTTTTTTTTTTTTGGTGAAGGAGGGGGTCCCTTGACCTTCAGAACCTCATACAATCCGTCCTTTCCCCTCCTCTTCCCTCTCCCCTTTGCCCCCTTTCAATTTCCAGATGTGACAAGCTGGAGGGAGGGCGGTGGGCGACACATAATTTCTGCCACGTCTCTGAGCACCTCCCCAACTGAGCTGGGCAGCAGGAACTCAAGTACGGGAGATGGAGCCCCCTCCTCGGCATGTACCAGCGATTCTAAGGACCCCTCTCTCCGCCCGGCTCAGCCTGTCCGAAAAGGGGCTTCACAGTTCATGGGAAATGTATACCACCCACCTACATACCATGACATGCTTCCTGCTTTTGTAAGTCTTCGGAGTGTATGTTTTTTTCCCCCCATGAAGTTGGATTGTTTGTGTCCGGCAGAACCTAGGTCAAGTGGTTGAATGTCACCCTTTGGGGTCTCCTCTTGGCCCTGTCACCCTGCTTCCAAGGTTTCCACTCATTTTGGATTTTCTCCCCCTGCTTTTTAAATCTTAAGGGCCTCTGGCTTCTTTTCCTGGTGATGTGGATATGATTTTAGCTGTGGTGCTTTAGAAACAGGAGAGGCAGGTTTTCCCTACTTATTGACAGCAGGAGTGAAATGGGGGAGATGATGGTAGGATTGATTAGGAAACCCTAAGACTTTCCTGTTTCTTTTTCCCATTTTCCACTTTACAAAACAAATTCTAATTTAAATCGAAATTGCAATTTAGGCTATTACTAGCAAATCCTGTTCATTGATGTTATGTTTCAGATGTGTTCACCAAAGTCATCAGAGAACCAGGGTACAGTGGAACGAGGCTCTTTTCCCCTTCCTCAGCTCCGCCTTGAACCCCGAGTTCCTTTTAGACAGTTCCAGATGAATGACCAAGACGGGTGAGTCCATCGTGTTACAGTCATGTGTGTAGAGATGACTCCGGTGGTGATTCTGGTCAGGATGAGGGGCTGATGAGTAAAGTGCTGTGTCTCCTGGAGAACAGAGAACTTAACCAGCTCAGCATGGCAGGGTATATGGGATGGTGGTTGGGATTTGGAGCTGGATCAGAGATTGAGTCATTATTTCAAGTTCCTGGTAGAGTTGAAGTTCTGGCACGTGTGGGTTGTTGCTGCCCTAGGCCTTAGCAACCAGCATGTAAAACCACAGGACAAGGCAGAACTTCTTCCTGGGATGTACTTGTTTGCTCATTATATATTTCTTTTAAAGGAACTGATAAGAAATACTAAACATGAACCTTTGCAGCATGGAATTTATTTTTGGAAAGGTATTTGATTTTGCCTCTATCTGTATACTGGACATGATTCCATCATCTTTACTTCTCTCTCTTTTATCAGAAAAGAAAACAGGCTGGGAGTGTCTCGCCCACTCCACCCATTAAGGCAGCTGGTGGAGCGGGCGCCACGGCCCACCATTATCAACGCAGAAAACCTGAAGGGCCTTGACGATCTGGACGCTGATGCCGATGATGGCTGGGCAGGTGGGCAGAGAAGACCTGGTGGTTTAGACGGGCAGGACTAAAGTCCACCTGTGCTGACCAGGGATGGAAACCCCCTGGTACCACTGTGTGTTTTCCCTTGGCAAGATAGGGACTAACAGCAGGACAGCAAGGCAGCTCCAATGCCCTGCATCCTCATTTGCAGCCCGTCTCGTGCCTCCTTCCTGGCCAAGCCATTAGCTTCTTTTGGTCTTTATTGAGCCTAGAGTTTTGTGGTTAACTTTTTAAAAATTATTGATGATGCAAAATTTAAAAAAATAATAGCTCCCAACCACCCATCATTCAGGTTCAGTTAGTACCAGTGTTCTGCCAATTGGTTTTTGTTTGTTTTAATTTAATTTTGTTCTGAGAGACAGGGTCTCAGCTACTCTGGGTATACTGCCTGTGGGTTAGCCCTGCTCTGCAAGGAGCAGTAAAAAAAAAAAAACAAAAAGGAAAGAGGAAGGGTCTGGCTATGTTTCCATTCTGGAGTGGAGTGGCTGTTTATAGGGTCCATCATGGTGAGCTGTAGCCTCAAACTCCTGGCCTCAAGCATCCTCCTGCTTCAGCCTCCAGAGTAGTTGGAACTACAGGTGGGTGCCGAAAACTCTGCTTGTTCTGCCATTCTTATTTATCTCCACCCACTCCCCATCCCCCAACCTGATTATTTTCTTTTATAATTACTTATTTTCAGGTAGATTTTAATGACAGCAACAGGCATCCATCTCACATTTTAACTGTACAGTTTTACAAATGGATACGTGTATATCACACACACCCATATCCAAAGAGATAACATCTCCCTCACCTCCCCAGGTTTCCTCAGTGCTCCTCCCTGTGAGTGATTGAGGGCCTGCTGCTCTTCTGATTCACTTTACTCTAGATTAGTTTTGCCTGTTATCCAACTTCAGCTGAGTGGAGTAATACAGTTTGTACTCTTGTATGGTTTTCATATTCACCAATGTTGTTTATATGCCAGTTGCTTTTCGTTGCTGAGATATGTTCCAGTGTATCAATACACTGTAATTTGTTTATCATTCAAGAGCCCCACTGTACATTATACTTCTGTTTCTCTTGGGTAAATAAGTAGAATTGTTGGGTCAAAGGGTAGGTGTAGGATTAAGTGTTTCTGTCCAAACATTTTCCCTGGTGGTTATGCCATTTTACATTCCCAACAGCAGTGTATGAAGTAGGGGGGTCTGCATCTTACGTTTTGGTGTTCATCTTTTTTTTTTTTTTTTTTTTTTTTTTTAAAGAGATAAGGTCTCACTTTGTTTTCTAGGTTAGAGTGCAGTGGCGTGATCAAAGCTCACTGGAGCCTTGAACATGTTTGTCTTTTTAATTTTAGCCATTCTAGTGGGTGTTTAGTGGTATCTCATTGTGCTTTTAATTTGCATTTTGCTGATGACTAATGGTGATAAACACTTTTATGTGCTATTTGATGACTGATATATCATCCTGTTTGGTGTCTGAACTGTAAAAAATTGAGTGGTAGGTTACCATCCCTGGATACAAATTGTTTAAAATTTTTATTTTGCAAATATATTTCCTTATTGCATTATTTGTCTATTAATTTTTTTAAACACTATTTTGATGAGAAGAAGTTTGAATTTTGAAGTTTAATATATAAATCTGGGTTTTTTTCTGGTTATTATTTTTGTGTCCTAAAATCTTTGCCTCCCCTTGGTGGTGAAAATATTACTAGATGTTTTATAGTTTTAACTGTTAATTTTAGGTCTTTGATACATATTGGGTTAATTTTTGTGTATGGTATAAGATGAGAGGTTTGTTTTTTCCCACGTGGTCAGTTTTCTACAACATTTGTTGATAAGATTTTACTTTCCCTATCGAATTGCTTTGGAACTTTTGCCAAAAATCAGTTGACTATAAAAGCATTGGTCTATTTCTGGACACTGTTCCATTGATCTATTTGTTCCTCCTTATGCCAATACCACACTGTGGGTTTATAGGAAATCTTACATTTCGGTAGTGTAAGTTTTCCAACTTCATTCTTTTCCAAGATTGTTTCCACATAAATTTAGAATCAACCTGTCAGTATTTACAAAGAGCCTGCAGGCATTTTGGTTCAGATTATGTTGAATCTGTATCGAGATAAGTGACATCTTAATTTTTTTTCCCAAGACACAAGTCTTGCTTCGTCACCAGGGCCAGAGTGCACTGACACGATCTCGCCTCACTGCACCTTCTGCCTCCCAGCTTCAAGCGATTCTTCTGCCTCAGCCTCCCAAGTAGCTGGGAGTACAGGTGTGCACCACCACGCCCAGCAAATTTTTCTGTTTTTAGTAGAGATGGGGTTTCACCATGTTGGCCAGGCTGGTCTTGAATTCCTGACCTCGTGATCCGCCCACCTTGGCCTCCCAAAGTACTGGGATTACAGTTGTGAGCCACTGCACCCCACCTGACATCTTAATTTTGAAACTTGGTTTTTTCTTTTTCTTTCTTTTTTTTGCCACCTGCCACCTAGACTGGAATGCAGTGGCATGATCTCGACTGCAGCCTCTGCCTACCGGGTTCAAGTGATTCTCCTGCCTCAGCCTCCCAAGTAGCTGGGATTACAGGTGTGGGCCACCACGCCCAGCTAATTTTTGTATTTTTAGTAGAGATGGGTTTCACTGTGTTGGCCAGGCTGGTCTCAAACTCCTGATCTCATGATCTAGTGTGCCTGGCCCTTAATTTGGAATTTTTAAGAAGCTGGTGTATCTCTTTATTAGGACTTTCATTTCTCTCAGCAGTGTCTTGGCGTTTTCACGTAGAGGTCCTGAATGTCTTTTGTTAAATTTATTCTCAGGCATTTTATGGTTTTTTGATGCTATTATAAATGACATTGATTTTTAAGAACAATTTTGTTTTTCATGGGTTTGTTGTCATTATATAGAAAATACAGTTGATTTTTCTGTATTCACTGGTACCAGACACTTTGCTGAATACATTAATTAGTTTTACTAGTTTTTGTTGATTTCTTAGAGTTTTCTACATAAACCATTACGTAGTTTGTAAATAAGGACAGTTTTACATCTTTTTCAGATTACTTCCTTTCTACTTAGTGTTTTTTGTCTGTGGTATACTTCTGGTATAATGTTAACCTCAAGTTCTTTCTGATCTTAGGAAGAAAATGTTTTGTGTGTCAGCATTAAATGTCAGCTGTGGGTTTTTTGGAAATGCTATTTATCCGGTTGAGGATGTATTGCCTTCTATGTCTAGTTTGCTGAGCCTTTGTTTTTTTGTTTTCGTTTTTGAGATGGAGTCTTGCTCTGTTGCCCGGGCTGGAGTGCAGTGGCGTGATCTTGGTTCACTGCAGTCTCCACCTCCCAGGATCAAGGATTCTCCTTGCCTCAGCCTCCCACCTAGCCAGGATTACAGGCGCCTACCACCACACCTGGTTAATTTTTTTGTATTTTTAGTAGAGACAGGGTTTCACTATGTTGGCCAGGCTGGTCTCAAACTCCTGACCTCATGATTATCCTACCTCTGCCTCCCAAAGTGCTGAGATTACAGATGTGAGCCACTGTGCCCGGCTGGGTTTTTTGTTTTATAAATTATGGGTGTTGCATTGTGTTCATTGCTTTCCTGCATCTGTGATCATATTGTTTTTCTCCTTTATTTTGATAGTAGACTGCATCGATGTTTTTTTTAATGCTAAACCAACCTTGTATTCTTAGAATAAACCCTCCCTTCTTGTATGCCTAGACTAAATTTGTTAATATGTATTAAAGTTCTGTCATGAGGGATATTGGTCTGTAATTTTCTATGCTTTTAATGTCTCTGTCAGGTTTTGGTATCAAGTTATGCTGGGCTTATAAAAAGAGTTGTGGAGTGTTCCTTCTCTACTTTCCTAAAGAATAAGATTGCTATTTTTGTAAGATTGGTATTATTTCTTTTTCTTTTTCTTTTTTTTTGGGATAGGGTCTCTCACTTTGTCACCTAGGCTGGGCACACTGCTGTACAATAATGGCTCAGCGCAGCCTCAAAATTTTGCAAGTGATCTCCTGCCTCACCTTCTGAGTTGCTGGGATTACAGGTGTGAGCCTCTGTGCCTGGCCAGTATTACCTTACCAGTGAAACAATTTTGCCTCTGGAGTTTTCATTGTGGAAATATTTTCAGTAATTTATTTTCTTTGATTAGTTATGAGACTGTGTAGATTCCCTGTGTCATTTTGTGTGAGTTTTTTGGTAAGTTGTGTTTTTTGAGGAATTGGTTCATTTCTTTTGAGTTGTTGAAATTATTAACATAATGTTGAAAATATATTACATTATCTTTTTGATGTCTGTAGGATCTGTAGTGATATCCTTTAATTCCTGATAATTTGGTAATTTGTGTATTTCTTTTTCTTCATTTCTGCCAAGGAATTGAATTGTTTTATTAATCTTTATGAAGCAGCAGCTTTTGGCATTGTTCACTTTCTCAACTGTTTGACTTGTTTTCTGTATATATTTTAAATGATTTTTTGAATAATTCGGGCAATTTTTTATTATTGGCCATTTCTGAATTGCTAATTTAGTTGTTTTATAGCCAGAGAGCACATTCTGTATGATATCACTTGTTTTCAAGTTAGTAAGACTTGTTTTATCACTAGGATATGACTGGTCTTGGAGAATATTTCAAGTGCACTTTGAAAGTATATATTCTGCAGTTGTTGCTGTCATGTTTTGTATGTTTCAAATTAGGGTGGTTTTTGGTGGCATTCAGATCTTTTTTTTGGCTTGTTTTTGTTTTTGCTTTGGAGTCTTCGCTCTGTCGGCAGGCTGGAGTGCAGTGTCTCGATCTTGGCTCATTGCAGCCTCCCCCTCCTGGGTTCAGTTGATTCTCCTGCCTTAGCCTCCCTCAAGTAGCTGGGATTACAGGCGTGCACCACCATGCCCAGCTAATATTTGTATTTTTAGTAGAGATGAGATTTCACCACGTTGGCTAGGATGGTCTTGATCTCTTAACCTCGCGATCTTCCCACCTTGGCCTCCCAAAGTGCTGGGATTACAGACATGAGCCACTGTGCCTGGCCAATTATAGTATTCAGATCTTATTGTATACTTACTGATAATTTTGTCTGCTTCTATCAATTAAGGAAAGTGAGATGTTCAGCTCTAATCACGGATCTATCTATTTCTCCCTTTAATACTCTTTAATACTCTTGGTTTCTGCTTTATTTATTTCGAAGCTGCTCTTAGGCATACACACATTTCTAGTTTCTGTGCCTTTCTGGTGTATTTCCACGTCCCTCTTTACCTCTAGTAGTCTGTTATCTTGTAGTCTGTTTTGTCCTGTGTTCGTACCAATTGCTCTGACCCTGTTTATTGTTTCCATGGAATATCTTCTTCCATTCTTTTCCGTTAAACTCCCTTGTGTTTGTATTTAAAGTGATTATTTAGCAGATAGCACATAATTGCAACTTGCTCTTCAAGTTCCTAACACTGCCTTTTAATTGCATTGAGTTTTTCTTGTTACCTCTTAAAATTTTTTTTTATTTTAATTTAATTAAATTTTTTCCTAGAAATGGGGTCTTGCTTGTTGCCCAGGCTGGTCTCTAACTCCTGGGTTCAAGCAGTCCTCCTGCCTTAGTCTCCTGTGTGCCCAGAACTGCAGGCATACATCATGGTGCTCAGTTACCCTTGTTTTTGAGGCAGGGTCTTGCTCTGTTACCCAAGCTAGAGTGCACTAGCACAGTCACAGCTCATGGCAGCCTCACTTTCCTGGGCTTAGGTAATTCTCTCACCTTAGCCTCCAGAGTAGCGGGGACTACTGGCGTGCACCCCCCATGGCTGGCTAATTTTTTGTATTTTTAGTAGAGACATGATTTCGCCATGTTGCCCAGACTGATCTCAAATTCTGGGCCTCGAGTGATCCTCCTGCTTTGACCTCCCAAAGTGCTGGGATTACAGGTGTGAGCCACTGTGAATCATATGACTGTATGAGTCACATAATTTTCACATAATTATATGATTAACATAATTTTCATATAACATAAAATTTACCCTTTTGAAGTCTGGTTTAGTGTTTTGTAGTATATTCATAAAGTTGTGCAACTACCACCACTATTCCGGAATGCTTCCATCACTCAAAAAAGAAACCCCATACCTGTTGGTAGGCATTCCCTCCCACCTCCTACTTTCCAACCACAAATCTGCTTTCCATCTCTATGGATTTGCATATTCTGGACATTTCCTGTCACTGCAATCATACAATATGTGGCCTTTCTTATCTGGGTTCTTTCACTTAGCATAATGTTTCTTTTCTCTCTTTTTTTTTTTTTTTTTAAATATGGAATGCTTCACCAATTTGCATGTCATCCTTGCGCAGGGGCCATGCTAATCTTCTCTGTCTCGTTCCAATTTTAGTATATGTGCTGCTGAAGCGAGCACAGCATAATGTTTTCACAGTTAATCATGTTATAGCATGTGTTTGTATTCATTCTTTTTTATGGCCAAATAATATTCCATTGTGTGGACCTACCACACTGTTACACGATCGGACGTGATGGACACTTTTTGCCATCTGAGCCACTTGGGCTGGGCAATGCCTGGGGCAAGTGGTAACTCACAGATCTCACAAGTCATGTTTCTGTATTGCAGGAGTAGACAGCTACCTCATTTCTGCCTGGTTTGTTTACCCTCTTGGGTCTTAAAATACATTTTAAAGATACATTGTTCAGATTTAAGAATTGTTACCTGTAGGAGGGTTAGTCTAACCACGCTGTCCTAAAATCACGGGGCGAGGCAGCTAGGTGGTTGACTCAGCTCCTCTGCTGGAATAGTGAGATTCCTGACCAAAGGAAGCTTTCCCATGATGCCTGGGCACCACTGACCTTTTCATTCTTTCTCATTCTTCCTGGGCCCTCCTGTTGCTGTAGGCCTGCATGAAGAAGTGGACTATTCTGAGAAACTGAAATTCAGCGATGATGAAGAGGAAGAGGAAGTTGTGAAGGACGGCAGGCCAAAGTGGTAAGGACCCCTGCCCCATCAACGTGAGCGCTTCCCTGCTTATTAGTGCTGCTGTGTACCAAGAGCATTTCCCAGTTTCCATAGCAACATGGAAGGGCAGATACTGTTTCCAGTTTGGGGGTGACAGCTGCTGATCATGGCTGTGAAGGAGTAGAGCCAGGGTTTTCCTGCAGGTGCTACTGTGTCCTGTGCATAGTCAGTCTCTTCACCACCGTGTCGGTGTGTCCTTGAGTGTGTTATGCAGACCATGTCTTCATGGATTGCTTGTGGCTGTCGAACTCAAAAAGGCTTCTGTGGCCAAGCAAATTTGGGAAACTTCCTTGGGCTCAAATTCTTTTTTTTTTTTTTTTTTTTTTTTTTTTTGGGAGATAAGCTGTCACTCTGTCACCCAGCCTGGAGTGTGATCTCGACTCACTACAACCTCTGTCTTCTGGGCTCAGTGATTCTCCCACCTTTACCTCCTGAGTAGCTAGGGCCACAGATGAGCACCACCATGCCCAGCTAATATTTCTGCTAGAGATGGCGTTTTGCCACATTACCCGTTTGGTCTCTAGCTGCCGGGCTTAAGTGGTCCACCCGCTACAGCCTCCCAAAGTGCTGGGATAACAGGCATGAGCCATCGCGCCCAGCTTCAACTTCTTTCTTTACTCCAAGACCCCTCAGAGGCTTGAACATGCTAAAGTACACTGAGGGCCAGGTGCGGTGGCTCATGCCTGTAATCCCAACACTTTGGAGGCCGGGGCAGGCAGATCACTTGAGGCCAGGAGTTTGAGACTAGCCTGCCCAAGATGGTGAAACCCAGTATCTACTAAAAATACAAAAATTAGCCAGGTGTGGTGGCACAGGCCTGTAATCCCAGCTGCTCGGGAGGCTGAGGTAGGAGAATTGCTTGAACCCAGGAGGCAGAGGGTACAGTGAACGGAGATCACGCCACTGCACTCCAGCCTGGGCAACAGAGCAAAACTCTGTCTCAAAAAAAATAAAAAAATTAGGTATACTGGGGAGGTGGAGAAGCAGAATGGATGGCAGCTTACCTGAATTTATTTGACCATGTTAATCTTGTCTCTTTTTTTGATCATTTCCTTGGACTAGTTTAGTTTTACATTATTTCCTTTGGAAAGTACTGCATTGTACTCTCATCCCTCCAGTTTTTATCATAATATTAGTAGCATTTAGTAATACTTTTAAAATAGTACTCCAAAATTAGCTGGGCATGGTGTGCACCTGTAGTCCCGGCTACGCAGGAGGCTGAGGTGGGAGGACTGCTTGAGTCCAGAAGGTTGAAGCTGCAGTGCACAATGCCTGTTTGCTTCACATTTATCACTGCTTTCCTTTAAAATGTGATTGTTTTATATTGTTTAGATATTAATGCTTTGCTGTTGTCTTGGAAATACTTTTATCTTTGTTTGTTTTCTTGTTAATAACTGAATATTGTTCAGTCAAATCCGTGAGTCATCTTTTTCTTTGTTATTTCATCCTTCACTTAAAAGCGCCTAAAGTAAGTGCCCATCTTCTGGAAGGAGTTGGTAATAATCTTCTGCTACTCTTTCTCTGATGGCACACAAAAAATGACATTCTGTAATTTCCTTTCATGCTGTTTGATTTGGGCTGAAGCTTTGGATGCAGTCGGTACATACCTATGGGTCAGTTCCTGGAACACTAAGCTCAGAAGAAGCTGTGATTAAGAATTTAAATCAAAGGCAAAGACATAAGCTCTTAGAGACTGATTGGAGCAGTAGGACACTCTGTTCCTTGTCTGTTTGAGGCGATGGGAACTGAATATTCTGCTGAAGGAATTGGACATTGGTTTTGGAGGCAATTTTGCCCCTGGCTTTGACCAAGGGCACTTCAAAATCAGAGTGCCCGAACTGCCTCCTCTTGAAATCTGCTCTTTTTTTCATGTTCTCTGAGCCGGTTGGTGACCTGGTAGAGCATCCACGTTTTATTTGACATCTTTATTTCCTCATACACGATTGGCTCCCAAAACTTGCCCTGACTCTGTCTCCTCTTTTCATTTTCTCTGGGGCTGTTGGGACCTCCTCCTTTTCCGAACCATCCATGCATCTACCAGTTCATCTCCATCCTTTCATCCTGTCCTCTGTGGCCCATCCTTCACATCCTGCCATAGTCATCTTCTAAAAACACAGATCTTTTCCACAGGTCAGCAGCTTTCCTGTGGTCTCCATTTCTCACAAAGTCAAGTCAGAATCACTGGCAGTTGTTGCCCGCTCTATAATCTCCTGAGTTGTGTTACCTGCCTCGTCTTCCCTCCCTCCCCATGTACATATGTGTGGGTAGACACGCAGGCCCACACACCTGCCATCCCTGATTCCTGCTTTTCTCTGACCTGCTGTATTTCTGGGCTCTCATAAATGCCTTGTCCCAGTGCTGTTGCTTCTCCTGTGACGTGTCCGGACAAGAATGACACCCATCTCCCTTCTTGTCCAGCCGCCCCTGCAGCTCTGTTTGGAATGCCTCCTCCTTTTCCGTGCTGTGTAGGCTCTGCTTGTCTCCTCTTGCTCTTTTTATTGTGGTACTGTTCAGTAGTCATCTTTTGTTCTTTTGAGGGGCATTTATTGAGCAACCAGCTTGTGCAGAGCATAGGGAGGGAGTGCTACCGAAAGGAATCAGACACGCACCTGGGAGTACTGGTTCAGATCTGTGAGGGGCATCCCCTTAACCTTGATGAGACTCAGCTGCTGACTTTTTTTTTTTTTTTTTTTTTTTTGGAGACGAAGTCTCACCCTGTCACCCAGGCTGGAATGCAGTGGCATGATCTTGGCTCACTGCAGCCTCCACCTCCCAGGATCAAACAATTCTCCTACCTTGGCCTCTTGAGTAGCTGGAATTATAGGCATGCACCACCACACTAGGCTAATTTTTGTATATTTAGTAGAGACGGTTTCACCATGTTGGTCAGACTGGTGTTGAACTCTTGACCTTGTGATCCGCCCACCTCTGCCTCCCAAAGTGCTAAGATTACATGCATGAGCCACTGCACCAGGCCCAGCTACTATCATTTCAAAGCAAGGGCGTCCAATCATTTGGCTTCCCTGGGCCACATCAAAGAGTTGTCTTGGGCCACACATAAAATATAGTAATGATAGCTGGTAAGCGAAAAAGTCAAGAAAAAATATTTCATAATGTGGTTTTGTTTTGTTTTGTTTTGTTTTTCGCCCGAAAACGGAGTCTCATTCTGTTGCCCAGGCTGGGTGTACTGGCGTAATCTCGGCTCACTGCAACCTTGACCTCTGGGGTTAAAGCAATTCTCCTGCCTCAGCCTCTTGAGTAGTTAGGATTACAGGTGTCCGCTACCACACCTGGCTAATTTTTGTACTTTAGTAGAGACTTGGTTTCACCAAGTTGGCCGGGCTGGTCTGGAACTCCTGATCTGAAGTAATCGGCCTGGCTCAGCCTCCCAAAGTGCTAGGGTGTAAGCCACTGCACCAACCCTGTCATAATGTTTTAAGAAAGTTGACAAATTTGTATTGAGCTGCATCCAAAGTCCAAGGCCATCCTGGGCCACATGTGGCCCTTAGGCTGTGGGTTGGACAAGTTTGCTTTAAAGTGAGGGTCATGAGGACTTATTTTGCATCAGTGAAATAATGAGTGTGACAAGTCCTGCCTGGAGCTCTGTTCATTAGAGTGACTTGATAAATGGTGGTTCTGAATTGTGGAATTCACACAGACGTGGTGGGAGTGGTGGTCCATTCTGATGAAGGAAATGATATGGACAGCCGACTTTGGAATTCCCAAGGCCTCTGACCATTGAGATCAGACCTGCTTGACCTGACTGCAGAAACTTAACACCAAATGTGCTTTGTCCTAGGAACAGCTGGGACCCTAGGAGGCAGCGGCAGTTGTCAATGAGCTCTGCGGACAGTGTGGACGCCAAGCGGACTCAAGAGGAAGGGAAGGACTGGGCTGAAGCAGTGGGTGCATCCCGTGTTGTCCGAAAGCCACCAGACCCTCAGCCACCATCCAGGAAGCTTCATGGCTGGGCAGCAGGCCCTGACTACCAGGTACCAAGGGCCCTTGGCTGGCCTATGTATTTGAACTTCTCTGAGTTCAGTGGCTGGGTTTCTGAAAAAGTCCTGGGTGGGCATTTCCTTTTCGTTTTTAGATTTCTTCTTTTTTAAAAAATAATCTCTTCGTAGAGGCAAGGTCTCACTGTGTTGCCCAGGCTGGTCTCAAACTCCAGCTCAAGGGATGCTGATGTGCTAGGATTACAGGTGTGAGCCACCACCATGCCTGGCTATTTTTTTTTTTTTTTTGAGGTAAAGTCTTGCTCTGTCTTCCACCTCCCACCCACAAGCCATCCTCCCATCTCAGCCACCTGAGTAGCTTGGGACTACTGGTGTACCGCCACACCTGGCTCATTTCATTCATTTTTTTAGAGACGAGGTCTTACTATGTTGCCCAGGCTGGTCTTGAACTCCTGGGCTCAACGGATCCTCCTGCCTCAGCCTCCCAAAGTGCTGAGATTATAGGCACGAGCCACTGTGTTTGTCCTATTGTTTTCATTAAAAAAAATTAAAACAGCTGGGCATGGTGGCTCACACATTTTGCGAGGCTGAGGCGGGAGGATCACTTGAGACCAGGAGTTCAAGACCATCCTGGCCAACACAGCGAAACCCTATCTCCAAAAAAAAAAAAAAAAGGAAAGAAAAGAAATCATTAAAACAACCTCAAAGTGATAGAAAAGTTGGAAGTACAGTACAAATGATGCTTTTTCTGAACTAATTGAATAAGTAGTCAACCTGATGAGTCTCTTTACACTGTGGTGCTTGTTTCCTACCAAGACAGTGAAATTCCACCCAGGTAACCACAGTGACTTCCAGGAAATTAGCCTTGATCATTGATTGCCATTTAATCTGCAGACGCCATTTACCTTTTACCAGTTGTCCCATTAATGTCCTTACCCGAAAGAAATTCAGAAACACATACCTTTAGTCGTCTTCAGTCTGGATCAGTTCCTCAGCCTTTCCTTAACTTTCATGACTTTGAGGCTTTGGAACATTAAAAACTAGTGGAATGCCCTTCAAATTGGGTTTATCATCATCTTTATTGTGAAGAGGTCCAAGATTGCCATTCTTGGCAGGGATCTCTCAGACATGACCTGACTTTTCTCATTGCATCCCACCAAGGCAACCACGCCTTCACCCTATCTCCCTCTGGCTATGTGCACTTTGGTCTCTTGATTAACAGGGTCCCTGCCAGGTTTCATATTGTAGAGTTACTCTTTTCCCTATTTGTAGTTGACAAGAATTTGTTGGGGGAAACTTTGAGACTGAATATCCCGTTGCTGATCAAGCGTTCAGTTTATTTATTTATTTACATCAATGGGTGATAATCTGCTGCTGTCACCTGGTTGACCATCGGGAGCCCTGTCAGGCCAGTGCATGTCCTTTTTAACTGTCTTCATCCTTTTATGGAGCCCTTCCTTCATCTTCCCTGGACTCGTCTTGTTCTTGACCTGTCTTGTTGGGGATCAGCCCTTTCTCCATGAAGTCCTAGTTCTTTTTAGTGCAGGATGATATTTAGAAACCAGTGTGTGAGCCCCAGCAGGCTCTTTGCTGTTGGGGTGTCACTGCTCCTGGACCTCTTCAGCAGACATTTGCCGGGGGTTGTATTTAGGTATATACATGTGTGCACATACATTCATACCTGTATTATTTCTGTGTCTGTCCACGTTGAGAACCCTGTGTTCTCATTGATACCTCCAGTTCCACAGACTCCACTCCTGTTCCTCCCAGTGCATGTTTGCACTTCTTTTCTCTAACAGTGCAAAGCTGTCCCTCATACTTATACTCACTTGCTCAGTCTCCCTGTGTGTGACCAATTCATTTCTGCTGCCACGCTCTCTCCCTTGCACAGATGCCCTCCTTGCCCACTCAGGTGTCATTGTCCCCACTCCTGGATGCCCTGAGTGTCCCTGCCGGGCCAACTCTGCCTATGAATGCCCCCCTCACCCAGCTTGGGATCTAGCCCCACACCTCCACGTGCATACCCTCCTCTCCTTTCCTGGACTCTGACCATTTGGAGTGCGGTGAGCCACCAGGACTCCCTGGCACCGGGTGCCTGGCTTGTCTTGCCACACCTGATGACTCTGGGACTGGACTGTTCAGAAGTGGGAGGGCTGGGGAAGGGAGAGTCATGACTTTGAATACACTTGGTAAAGCCTGCTGTTTTCAATGCTCTTTGCTATTTAATTTTTATTATTTGTTTTTGGAGACGGAGTCTCGCTCTGTCACCCAGGTTGGAGTGCATTGGGGTAATCTTGGCTCACTGCAACCCCTGCCTCCCGGGTTAAAGTGATTGTCCTGCCTCAGCCTCCGGTATAGCTGGGATTACAGGCATGTATCACTATGCCTATTTTTGTATTTTTCTATTTTTAGTAGAGACAGGGTTTCACCATGTTGGCCAGCCTAATATCAAACTCCTGATCTGCCTGCCTTGGCCTCCCAAAGTGCTGAGATTACAGGCGTGAGCCACCATGCCCATCCTGCTTCTTGCTATTTAAAGGGCTCCTATTCCACATTCTTCTAAAAGGAAAATGCCCTTAAGCTACAGTCTGCTTATTGAATACCTATTATATATACATATAAGCACATACATACGTGCTGGGTATAAGAGACACAAAAGTGAAACAAAATAGGCACAGTGCCACTGCTCTTGGAAATTATTCTGCAGTTAATCCACATTTTCATTTACATGTTGAGATTGCTCAGTATTCCCTATTTTTTTCCTTTTCACCAGCCAAGAAGTAGTGCTTATCAGTATTCAAAAGGTTTCACTTTAACCTACTCATAACAGCACTATAAATTAACTAAACATCAACAGTGATGAAATCTATATACTTAATTTATGTATCCAAGGAATTTTCTGACCAAATTTCTTTTTTCTTTTCTTTTTTTCTTTTGGAAATAGAGTCTCACTCTGTCACCCAGGCTGGAGTGCAGTGGTGCAATCTCAGCTCACTACAACTCCGTCTCCCAGGTTCAGGCAATCCTCCTGCCTCAACCTCTCGAGTAGTTGGGATTACAGGTGTGTGCCACCACACCCAGCTAATTTTTGTATTTTTAGTAGAGATGGGATTTCACCATGTTGCCTAGGCTGGTCTTGAACTCCTGACTTCAGGTGATCCACCTGCCTTGGCCTCCTAAAGTGCTGGGATTATAGGTTTAAGCCACTGCCCCCGGCCTCTTCTGACCAAATTTCTTAAAAAATGATCTTAGTTCAAATTACTTTGCAGAATATTTAGTCTGTAAAATGATCGCTGGTTTCAGGGCAGTGTAAGAAGGCACATCAAAGGTCTTGACAGTGTGCATGTGCCCTCTGGGTCTATTATTTCCTTTCTAGGAAATTATCTGAAGGAAGTAATCAGGGCTAGGCATGAAGGCTGATGTGCAGTAGTGTATTGAATCTCATGGGATAAAGGCTGTTAGGCACTTTATGGTATGAGACATGAACTGATCAATACACAGCCATTAGAAAGGTATAGACAGATGCTCCTGCTGAATGGCAAAGAGAAAGGAAAGTGCACACTTTGGCTCCAATGATATTACGTAGATACACTTTCATGCTTCTAAATTGGAAGTTTATGATCTTATGATTACAGTACTTATCTCTGGCTTATGAGAAGTTGTTGGGAAACTCCTTGACTACAGTAAGTTTTTGTATTTTTCGTTTACTGAAGTACAATTAACCTACAAGAAAAGGCCTAAATCCTGTTTCTTTGGTTTGATTTTTGACAGTTGTATACATCTGTGTCATTAGCATTCAAAACAGGAAGTCCTGTCTTTTTCTGATAGTCAAATCTTATTAGAATTTCAGTGGCTGGAACTCAGGTGCCAGCTGTACATCATTTGTGCTGTTGCAAGGTCTACGTGCAGCTTTACTCCTGCAGACCAGTGAGAAAGGGTCCCAGTGTCAAGAGCTTTTCACTCTGCATTTTGGCACTGTGGTTGTCCAGTAACTAGCAACCAGCAGGAGACTCAGAAATGGATAAATATCCAAAAGAGATTTTTTTAGACGTGCTTTTTTGTTTTGTTTTGACGGGGTCTGGCTCTGTTCCCTGGCTGGAGTACAGTGGTGTGATCTCGGCTCACTGCAGCCTGCTGGGCTCAAGTGATCCTTCCTGCCTCAGCCTCCTGAGTAGCTGGGACCATATAGGCATGTATTCACGCCCAGCTAATTGTTGTAATTTTTATTTTTGTAAATACAGGGTCTCACCATATTGCCCACTGATCTCAAGCTCCTAGGCTCATGCAGTCCCCTGTGTTGGCCCCACAAAGTGCAGGAATTACAGGCATGAGCCACCGCACCTGGCTAGACATGCCTTTCTATATAAAGAGCACTTTGAAGTTTTATGCCTGACAGTGAATTTTATTTTCCTGTGGCTCTTTCTATCCAGGGGTTTATGTATTTTCGTGCGGGCAGGAGTAGCGGTTTCCTGACCCAGGAATGATCAGTGTGTGGCTTCCTGTTGCAGTTTGTTAGCCACGGAGGCCCTTATCTTGCGTGCCCATCAGCAGTAATGGGAGTGTTTCCCGTGTGTGGTCTCAGTGTAGAGTGCTTTGCAAACATGGTTTCACCTTCACAATCCTAAGAGCTTGCTTTGTTGTCCCCATTTGAAAAACAAGGAAGTGAGGTGTGGAGAGTTGACATTTGGCCTAAACCGCATTCCACATACAGCAGAGGCCAGAGTAAAATTTGAATCCGGCTCTGTCCGTCACATGCCTGCGCTGCCTCTTGAAGGTGCTTGAGGATTGTGGGAGGAGAACTGATCCTGAAATGGGAGTGGTCCCTGTATCCCGGGTCTGGGACCTGCCGCCTTATCTCAGAGACGTTCTCTTGGCAGAAGTCCTCGATGAGCAGCGTGTTCCGGCAGCAGTCCATCGAGGACAAGGAGGACAAGCCCCCACCAAGGCAGAAGTTCATTCAGTCAGAGATGTCCGAGGCGGTGGAGCGAGCCCGAAAGCGCCGGGAAGAAGAGGAGCGCCGAGCCCGGGAAGAGAGGCTGGCTGCCTGTGCCGCCAAACTCAAGCAGCTGGACCAGAAGTGCAAGCAGGCACGGAAGGCAGGTGAGGCCCGGAAGCAGGCAGAGAAGGAAGTGCCCCGGTCTCCAAGTGCTGAGAAGGCATCGCCCCAGGAAAACGGCCCTGCGCTCCGCAAAGGTAAGAACTGGGCCCTCTTCCCACCAGGTGGAAACCCTGGCCTGTTGTCATTGGCTTGTTACTTGCGCCTGCCTTCCTCCTTAGCTAGCAGAACCTATGGCTTACGACGGGATCATATTGGGAAGCATCAGTTGTTAAAAGCATAGGCCTGGGTCCTGATCCTATTTGAACTTACTTTTATAATTTCAACTGTTATTTTAGATTAAGGGTGTACATTGCGTGATGCTGAAGTTTGGGATACGAATGACCCTGTCACCCAGGTAGTGAGCATAGAGCCCAGTAGGTAGTTTTTCAGCCCTTTTTCCTTCTCGCTCTGAACATCTTAAACTAGCTGGTGAGCACCTCACCTCTCTGGAGCCTGTTTCTTTGTCTGTGAAATGGGATGAGTACGTACCTGCCAGCATGCTGAGGGGTGTACAGCATGCTCCAGTTTCTGGGACATAGAAATCGTGCATCTGCTCACTGATGATACTCATCATTGTCACAATTATTATCATTATCCCTGCCCAACCAAAGTCACAAGTGCCCTAGGACTTTAATAAAACCACAGATTCTTTAACCTAGAATAAAAAAATAAGCCCCCTTGCTTGGTAGAATACTTTTCCTTTTCCTGTTGTTGATTCTAAAAGAAATGGATCCCATGGCCTTTTTTTTTTTTTTTTTTGGTGACAGGGTCTCACTCTGTTGCCCTGGCTGGAGTGGGGGGATCTCGGCTCACTGCAACCTCCGCCTGCCAGGTTCAAGCTATTCTCTGGCCTCAGCCTCCAGAGCAGCTGGGATTACAGGCACGCACCACCATGTCCAGCTAATTTTTGTATTTTTAGTAGAGACAGGGTTTCATCATGTTGGTCAGGCTGGTTTGGAACTCCAGACCTCAAGTGATCCCACCCGCCTTGGCCTCCGATAGTGCTGGGATTACAGGCATGAGCCACCGTGTCTGGCTGACATGGCCCCGTTTAAGAGTGATTAAACAGTGCTATATTAAGCAGAGTGTCGCAGTTTTAAAGAATATAATCAGCTATTTTCTTTGTAATTCTTAAAATTAGATCAGTTCTTGTTAGAAGACAAGGGGATGTTTGAAGCTCTGAAAGCTTCTCAGGTGATTGGTCACCTGAGAGTCCTAGTGCCCTTTTGGCCAAGGAACTCATCTCTAGTTTTCCTTCTGATCTCCTTTTATTAAAGGTTGAGTGAGGGCTGTGCCAGTCCTATGGTGAAGTTGCACTGAGCATTTTCTGCTTGTCAGGCACTGTTTTCAGTATATATCTATACTTAATTTAATTCTCACAGAAGCCCTGGGAGTACGCATGGTGGTTATTCTTACTTGCAGATGAAGAACTGGCCAAGGAGAACCTGGAAAATGTGCTCAGGTCACAGCCTTTCTCTTGTTTTTTTTTTTTTTTTTTTTTTTTTAAATTGTTTTTTATATCCTTGCCAGTAGGAAGTCATACACGGCCTTTCCATATGTTGGATTTCTGCTGTTCAGATGTTGAATATGTGAGCTGTCACCGAGTTCCTGGCTGTTCTCTATTTTATCAGCCTTTTTTTTTTTTTTTTTTTTTTTTTTTTGGTGGGGTCTTCCTCCATCACCCAGGCTGGAGTGCAATGCTGCAATCTCTGCCTCCTGGGTTTATGCGATTCTCTCACCTCAACCTCCTATATAGCTGGGATTACAGGTGTGGACCCACCATGCCTGGCTAATTTTTGTATTTTCAGTAGAGATGGGGTTTCACCATGTTAGCCAGGCTGGTCTTGAACTCCTGACCTCAAGTGATCCGCCCGCCTTGGCCTCTGAAAGTGCTGGGATCACAGTTGTGAGCCACCGTGCCTGGCCTTATTAGTCCTTTTTAATAAAACATCTTTCACCTAAAATCAGATTTCAGCTCTGCTGGTGACTGTGTAACCCTGGACATCATCTAACTTCTTGACTCTAGTGTCCTAGTCTGTAAGATGACAGCAGGTGAAGCCTCCTCACGTGTGTTGTGGGGAGTCCCTGAGCTCGTGCATGTGGTACATTTGGCATAGGGCCAGGGTTCAGGGACGTGACTGTTCTAGCTGTAGAGCGTTTGTGCCGACAGGAAGAAGTACTTGCTGGTAAACACTTGGTTGGCTGACCTGTGAGCTCACTGTGGTATTTCTCTGCTGGTATATTCTCTAGGCTCCCCAGAATTTCCTGCCCAGGAGACCCCCACCACATTCCCAGAAGAGGCACCTGTAGTGTCCCCAGCAGTGGCACAGAGCAGCAGCAGTGAGGAAGAGGCCAGAGAGGCGGGGTCCCCTACACAGGAGTTCAGCAAGTATCAGAAGTCCCTTCCTCCCCGATTCCAGCGCCAGCAGCAGCAACAGCAGCAGCAGCAGCAGCAGGTAAACAGATGAGATGATAAAAGCCTGGGATAAATGGGCCTGAGTGCCAAGCACATGTCCCCCACCATCCCCATGCCCACCTCCAACTTAGACCAGAACACCCCTTCTGTGCCCTCAAGACCAGTAGAGATATCGGGAGTTGCACCTCAAAACTTGTGGCCTTGGTAGATCAGCCCCTGGCCGTTACTTATGTCTCCACGTGGTGGAAGTCCCTTGTTGTGGTTTATTGACCTCGTTTTCTAATATTGGAAAGGAATCCATTTCATGCTGTGTGTAGTGAACGCCGTTCTTCTAGTGTGCAGGATGGTTGCTTATTTCAGAGCAGTACGCTACACCTTAGACATTCCTTAGAGGACAGTGGATGCCGCCCTGGGGTCCTCCCGAGGTATAAGGGAGGCCTGTGAGTTAAGAGCTGTCAGAGAGAGGCATGCCACCTTTGGGTTAAGGACGTAGGTTTGGAAGTTTCAAGTTGCACAGCTGTGGGCTCCCTTCCTGATGGTGCTGCTGAACTAGTTGTGCATGGCCTTGGACGGGTCAGTCATGCCCGTCTCGCCCATATTTCTTCCATGTGTAAACCAGGAAGAATGAATACCTGCCTTTCGGCATGGCAGAGCGTTTCATGCCATAACACCTATACACTGGTTTATTGGTGTTACCATTGTTGGCTTTTTATAAACTTTTTTTCATGAACTTTATAGGGGACCTACTTTTTGTCCTAAAGATCGTGTGAATAATGGTTGTAATTCCACAAATCTCTCCTAGTCCTGAGAGTCTTGAAGCACTCATCAGCAATTGTGCCTACTAGAGTAGTAATAAGTAAAGGAACCCAATAGTCATTACTGAGGAATGGTACATTTTGGTGGGAAACTGAAATGTAGTGCACACCCAACAGCAAGGTGTGCAGTAAATTGTTACTAATGCCAACTGAAAATGTTTCAGAACGTGTGTGCCGTGGAGAAGGAAACCAAGGTCTTGAGACTTTTCCCAGTATCTCACTTAATTACATTTAAATTTCTCTCCCCAGCCTCTTCTCTCCTCTGGGCCCCTGGGAGCATTCCAGGCACTGCCTTTAATTGCTTTTAGAGCGTGGTAGTGTAGGCAAGCACTGCACAGTTACTCATGTTCGTGGGGTATAGAATTACTGACTGGGGAGATCTCTGGAATTATCCGTGCCAAACCTAGCAGTGACAATTGCTCTGGGTGATTGGGCTGTGTAGGGAAGTGATAGGTAAGTCCTTCCTTAAGAATAGAAGGTCTGAACGCACCAAGGCAGCCTGTCTGGTCATATTCCCTGGGGACCTAGGGTCTAGACAGGACGAGGAGGTGGGTGATGGAGGCCCACAGCCTTCTCTGTGGACTGGGACAGTGAGTGACTCAAGTCTCTTGATTGATGAGCTATATTTATTGAGTGCTCTTAATAGGTGGTGGGAGCGCCAACAGAACTGTCCAGAGAGTCAGCTGAGGTTGTGCTATAGACTGCCAGGAGAGTTGGCGGCCTTTTTGTTTGTGGAATGGAACGGTGTGTGCTGGAGGCCACTTGGGTGTCCTCAGAGTGTGACGCAGCAGTGAGTCCTGGCCTCAAGTCCAATTCAGGGTTCCTTTAGGAATTAGCGCCCGAGGTCACTGATGGGATAAGAAGCATGGTCTGAAATCAGGCAAGGGCCTTGATTTTGAATAGTTCACTGATGCTTTCTGCTTACCCATTTGTGCAAATGTTCTGTATCCCAAGTGTGGTGCTGGGGGCACGGGTGCACAGGGAGTCTCTTAGGGTTTGGTGAGGGTTGCCACCAGTAAAAACCATCAACTGCTGTGAGCACAACAAAAGAGCACCGGCCGTTCTGTGGGAACAGAGAGCCAGGGACCTGGTCTAGTCTGGGGGTTGTGACAGGCTTCCTAGAGGATGTGTTTAAGCTGGAAACCTGCATTTAGGGATGGAGGAAAGAGGTGCTTACCTAGGGGCCCCAGTGTGTTCCCATGGCCTGAAGTGTGTGGCAGGGATACATGGAGCAGAAAGCGGAGGGCCAGTTGTGCAAGGCAAAGCTAGAGAAGCAGACTGGGCAAGGCCACACGGGACCCAGCCCTCATCCTAACCCCACAGGTCACGAGTAGCCTCATAGGATTCGGGCTATCAGTTGGAGAGCAGTGGAGTACCACTGAAGGGTCTTTTGAGCTAGGGGTCGACATATTGGGGGTGGGGTGTCTGTGTGAAAAGATCACCCTAGTTGCAGATGGAGATGGATTGAAGGGGCCAGGAGGGAGCAGGGAAGGGATGCTGACCTCCCCTCAGGTGGTAGCTGCAGAAGGGGAGAAGTGGCCACCATCCAGATGTTCTGTGGGAGGCTGCTGGTGGATTCCAGGAGTATCTGATCTAAGTGAAAACCTAGCCTGTCTCCTGTAGCAAAGGTGCAGATGGGCCTCCATTGTGATAATGGCATGGCTGTCCACCAACCTTGGACAGGGACCTCAGCTTGCAAGCTGTAACACTGGGGGCTCCCCCTTGAGCAGCTGCCCATCTCCACCCCTCCTTGGTCTTCTGTTCTGGGTGGGCTTTCTGTGCTGCCTGCTGGAAAGCTGGAAGGTCGTGTGTTGAGTGATATCTCTGCCCCCTGCTGCACCTGTCTGACCAAGTCTCTCTTTCTGCCTGGGCAGGAGCAGCTGTACAAGATGCAGCACTGGCAGCCGGTGTATCCCCCACCCTCCCACGCCCAGCGCACCTTTTACCCACACCACCCCCAGATGTTGGGCTTCGATCCCAGGTGGATGATGATGCCTTCCTACATGGACCCGCGCATCACGCCCACTCGGACCCCAGTGGACTTCTACCCCTCCGCCCTGCATCCCTCAGGTAAGCACTGTGGTCTAATGGTTCATACCTATAGCACCCAGGATAGCGCAGTGGTCAAGGGTGTCATCTCAACACACTTGGATTTTGGTCTGGTTCTTTGTCAAGTACACGACTGGTCTGAGTTTCAAAGTACTCACATGCAAAGTGTAGGTACAATGATAGTTCTTTCATAAAGAATTGTTGGGAAAGTCATGAACATCATGTATCATAAATTGCTTTAATTAATTTTGGATTTCTGCTGTGTCGTTTTGTCCTTCTTATTTCTTAACATTCTTTGTGCTTTTTCTTTTTTCCTTGACTAATCTTTCCCAAGGTTTGTCTAGTGCTTTTTTAAAATCAGTTTTTGGATTTCTTCATTCCTCTCTCTTATTTGGGTTTTATTTTAATAATGTCTGCTTTTTCTTCTATTAGTGCCTTTAAATTATTATATGCTTAGTTTATTAATTTTTGGCTTTTCGTTTATTAATTTTTGCCTTTGTGATGTTAATTTCTAATGTAGCTGCTTTTTGGTCAGATAATATGGTCTATGTGGTCAGCAGACTTCTACAAATGGCCCGATAGTGAGTCTTTTAGGCCTTGATCAAGTAGTCAGTTTTGGTGTTGTAGGACAAAATGGCCACAGACAATCAATGGTAAGTGAATGAGCATGGTTGTTTCTCCGTAAAACATTACTTGTAAAAACGGCAGCAGGCTGAGTTTTGTTTAATGGCTGTAATTGCTGACCAACTCCTGATTAGGTTGCTTGACATTTGTTGAATTTCCTCTGTAACCCCTTACATGCAGATTCTTTTTTAACATTCTACATTTGCCTGAAAAGATTGTGTTCTCTGGTTGGATACAGTCCATTAAATTGAGCATGCTAATTGTGTTGTGCAAATATCTTCATCGCTGTAAGTTTTTATCCCTTCGTCCAGCTACTAAAAAGTGTTTTAAAATGTCCCACTATGATTATGGATTTGTTAGATCTTCTTTGGGAGTCTTATCAGTTTTTGCTTTGTCTATCTGGAGGCATACAGGTGTAGAAGTACTGTATCTTGTTCCTTCTATCCTTATATAGCACCCTTGTTATCATTAATTCTGCTTTGTATCTTTATTGTCTACTTTGTCTGATAGTAATATAATTATTCTAGTTTTCTGTCGATTAGTATTTATTTGAAGTCTTTTGTTCCAATTTTTACTGTTAGCCTCTTTGAGCCCTTAATTTTGGGGAGTGTATCCACAAGAAGTGTGTGGTTTTACCACTCTGAAAGCCTGTGACTCTTAATTGCAAAAGTTGGTCCCTTTAGATTTATTGGGATTATTATCATTTGAGACAGAGTCTTACTCTGTTGCACAGGTTAGAGTGCAGTGGTGCAATTTCAGCTCACTGCATCCTCCGCCTCCCGGGTTCAAGCGATTCTCCTGCCTCAGCCTCCCGAGTAGCTGGGATTACAGGCGCCCACCACCATGCCCAGTTAATTTTTGTGGTGGTTTGTTTTTGAGACAGGGTCTCACTCTGTCACCCAGGCCAGAGTGCAGTGGTGTGATCTCAGCTCACTGCAACCTCTGCTTCCCGGGTTCAAGTGATTCTCCTGCCTTTATCTCTGGAGTAGCTGGGATTACAGGCACCCGCCACCATGCCCAGCTGATTTTTTTGTATTTTTAGTAGAGACGGGATTTTACTGTGTTGGCCAGGCTGAATCTCAAACTCCTGACCTCAAGTGATCTGCCTGCTTTGGCCTCCCAAAGTGTTGGGATTACAGGCATGAGCCACCGTGCCTGGCCTTGCTGGGATTATTATATTTAGATTTTCCAACTATAATATTTTATGCATTCCACTTTTATTCCTTTCTATGCCTTTTTATTCTTGCTTTTTCTTGGTCCTATTCTTGTTTTTCTTTTCCTTCTACATTTCATTTCTCTATGTTAGTGGTTACATGAAAATTCTAACATGCACCTTCAACTAAGCAAAGCATTATCAGTATCTTTACCTTTTTTGCCTGAACTTTGATTACCGCCTCCATCAGTCTTGTGGTCTTGGCTTTGTATTTCAGTTTGTTCTTGTTTTTATGCCCATCAAATAGGTGGGGGGGGGGGGCGGGGGGGGGCGGTTTCCTGTCACCCAGGCTAGAAACCAGTGGGGTTGATCTCGGCTCACTGCAACCTCCGCCGCAAGGGTTCAAGCGCTTC
>CAUYLG010034844.1:0-34643 GCA_963573385.1 Cacajao melanocephalus | reverse complement strand
TCTGGACATTCCAAGGGCCAGGTGCCACATTGTGGATATATTGTCACTTCGATTGTTATTTAAGTGGTTCACAGAAGTCAAGATAAGCATCTGTCTATACATTGTCTAGGTTGTAGTGAGAGTGACAGATCTTAGTTATTTATTACAGGGCGCAGGGGCCGTGATGGAATCAGCTTGGGCTGTTTATCCGGTAAACCAAGGCTAGCAATTTTGGGCAGTTACTGATAAGGAAGGTGTGCAGCCTTACTTAGATGCCAAGGTTAGCAGTTATTATGAGGAGAATGGGGCAGCTGTTTCAACTTATTTAAAACACAACTTTGTCTTTTATAAAATAGTGTTGTTCAGGCTCTAATTTTAGGCCAGCTATAGCACACTTCTACCCTGCTTGGTCAGACCAGAGCCTTCTCATAGCTCAAGCTTTCTTTTCTTGGTTCAGAGAGGCTGCAGGAGCCCAATATCATTGCCAGCTCCCAGATCATGAGGAATGGGACCTGCTTCATTACCCTGGCCTGCTCCCTGGAACAGGTTGGAGAGAATGTACAGTTTAGCTGGAAGCCTCCCAGTCATAGGGCAGTTGCGTCCCATGGGGGGACCACTCTCAGTGTCCCCCGGATAACTGGGGACAGTGAGAGTTACCACTGCACTGCCAGGAACCCCTTCAGCCAGAGCTCCAGCTCTGTCCTCACCAGACCCTTTTGCTCAGGTAACGTTTTTCCTTCTGACTCTCTTCTTCCTGGCAAGCCTTGGTCTAGTTTCTTAGCATCCCTGCCTGCCTTTCTCTTGGATCCAGAAGTATTTGAAGAAAGGGATGAGCTGGATTAGTTGGCAACAGGAAGTGTTTGTGGGGTGGCAGGAGACAAGGGCCCTGGAGCCACCATCCCAGGGCCCGCCTTGGTCCACCTTTTCTCTGTTGGCCTTGGTCCTTTGTGTCTGACCTGCTGCAGACTCAGCAAGGCATTCAGCTCATTCTTGGGACTCCCTGAGGAAAGGTGCTGCCTCACCCACACTCAACCCTGCAGAGCCCACAGAGGGGAGCTTCGAAACCACTTGTCTGTGTTCTCAGAGAAGCCTTAGCACTTCCCTTTGCCTAGAGCTGCTCTGAGAGACCCTTGGGGCTGTGCTCTTCTGGCAGGCAAGGTGCAGTGGGGTGGGGGTGGGGGGGTTCTCCTGCACCTGACTAGCTTTGTGTGTCCCGTAACACCCAGCACAGATGCTTCTTAAATACTTGTCAGACCCACAATTTTTTATACCTATTACATGTTGTGTATTAGAGATGCAGAGAAAAGTAAGAATGTGTTTTTCTCACAGTTCAGTGGAAAAGACAAGACACAAAAAGCCCGTAATAGAACACATTCAATGTTGTTTTTGTACAACACAATACAGAACTCTCCTAAAGTGATTTACCAGGGCAGGAAACTTCTGAAATTCAATGGAAGTGTTGGGGAATCAAATGGAGAAACTCTCTCAGAAAGTAGATCTAAAGGCAAACAGATGAAAGTAAAAGAGAAAAAATAAGACAGTTAAAGAATCAGCCCAGGAATTCCAAACCCTGAATAACACAGTTCCAGAAAGGGACATATCTTAGTCTATTCTGTGCTGCTATGCCAGAATCCCACAGACTGGGAAATTTATAAACAGTAGAAGTTTATTTGGCTTATGGTTCTGGAGACTGGGAAGTCCAAGATCAAGGGGCTGCATCATAATATGGTGGAAGGCATAACATGATGAGAAAGAGAGAGGGTGTGTGTGTGTGTGAGAGAGAGAAAGGAGGCTTATCCCAGCCTTTGATTAGGAACCCACTCCCACAATAACTAACCCACTCCCAAGATAATGGCATTAATCTATTCATGAGGGCTCTTAAAGTTCCCACCTCTCAACTCTATTGTATTGGAGATTAATACAGGTAGCAGGACCAGAGCACCCAGTGAAAGACGTTATCAACCATAGGAAAAACAAAGAATTGTTAGGAAGGAAATTGAATCATTGTACTCTACATGGCTCAAATGTGAATACTTATTAACATAAATGTTAAATACAGTTTAGCAAAAAGCTATGTTATAACATACTCTGGCAGGATGGGCAGAAAGACCTGTGTGTTACTGAGTGGCTAACAAGGGTGGAGGACAGGATAAGAGAGCCAGATAACTACCTCCATAGCAGGAAGTCAATAAATAATGTCTAAACTCAAGAAAGGGCAGAACAAATATATCATTTCTAATATCAAGGAAGTATCATGAGAAAAACCAAATAATTGACAAAGGTTGCCTATGGGAAACAGCAGTTCTGGTTATAGTGTGGCAGAAGTCTGCTTTTTATTTATTTTTTATGTCTTATGCTGTTAGTTGAATAGTTGAACTATGTATCTTTAGTATTTTGAAAAAAAATTAAAATGTTAGAAAGCACATGCACCAAGAGATAAAGAACAATAACAAAAAAGAGAACTCAAAGGTCCAGGAACTGGACTGTGTGGAAATGGGAGGATTTCGATGGGCAGTGGGGTTCTACAGGAAGAGTGAATGAATGGTTTAAACAAAGAGGCAGAGATTAATCAGTCAAATTTTAGTTGAAACAAAATTAGAGTTGAATATCTTTTCTCCAAATCTGGCTTCAGTTATGCATTCAACAAAATTCAACATTGCTAACTAGTTAATATTTATGCTTATTTACAAATATAACAACATTTTATAGCTAGGGAAGCAGTTCTGGGGCTGTCAGTGACCTTGCTTGTTGTTCCACACAATGTCATTCAGGGACTCCAGGTAGCATGATCCTGAGAGCAAACACGCCATCGTTAAAGGCATAGACTTGCAGATGCAAATCTCTGCCATAGAGCACTATTCACTCTTTACATCTGAAGAGAACCAGAACCCCTTAACTCTTGGGCCGCAACCTGCCATCTGAATGTGAAGGAGAAGAAGAATTAGTGCAGTACCTGTTTTTGAGATCTTGAAGTTATCAGCATTTTGTAAGAGTGGAATGCTTCATCTCCTGGCCCCTAACCTCCGGGCAGCAAAATGAGAAGCTAATTCTTGCTGGAAAAGGTCCCAAGATACTGAAAGCTCTGTGAGTCCCCTAGAAGAGAAGAGCTCAAATCTTGCCACTTACACAAAAAGCTAGGGAAGTGGGTGTCTACTGGAAATTGTTTTAGGTGTGAGGTATGAACTGTTATGTATCTGAAGGCTTCCTGCCTGCCTGGGTGCTGCCAGATGCCCTTGCTCTATGACAGGGGAAGTGAGAAGAGGTAGAAAGCAGAGGAAGTGACTAATGACCCTCAGGAGCAGATCGATGACCGTCCTATGAGAAGTAAGTTGACAGTTCAGACTATGCAGAAACACATCGTTGGAAAAGCCCCCTTCACTTTTCTTAGCCAAAAAGTAAACAGATTGCCACAATCTGGCATCTCTGTAGCTTTACCCACTCTCTCCACACCCCAAAGTGCAGCCATTAAGGCCCCGTGGTCACTACACATGTCTCCGTGCTGTCACCTTGCTTCTCTTTCTCCCTGAGGGGACTCATTGACCTTTCTCCATCTGGCTCAATCTGTGTCAAGCTGCTTCTTGACCCATTTGTTTTTCCATCAGTCCTGAGCTCTCCGAAGTCAAGGGTCATGCTTCATCCATCTCTGCTTCTTGACCACAGCACATAGTTGGTGCTCACTAAATACTTGTTGAGACACGTGTCAACTAAAGAAAAACCAAGCTTTTACAGAATTCAAATTAGTTTTACTTAGTCTTACTGAGGATTGCAACCCAGGAGACTCTTTCAGAGAGTTTCTGCTAGATTGCTCCAAAGCAGTGTTTCAGCCCACAGCTTCTACGTAAGGTGACATTCTGCCTGTGCTCAGAAGTTACATAAGAGCAAAATTTCACCAAAGTTTGGGTTCAAGGGTACATCTAGTTGTAGATTACAGAGGCATAATGATTAATCCTGTCAGCCGTTATCTTATGTATAGGAAAAAGACAAAGGCCAGTATCACTGAATTTATCTTTTCTAAAAATGCAGTGATTCAGGCAAGAGATGTGGTAACCTGGGCTCTATCCGTCTTATCTTCAAGGCATCCTTCTGGAGGGCTGCCCTCAGCCACTGATTCAGGGGCTTTGTGAAATTCTGCTGGAAGCCGAATAAACAAACATGGCCTCTTATGTTTGCTACTTTGCTTACAAAGTAAGTGAATTAAAAAAAAGAAAGAATGAACGAATGAAAGTCTTTGTGGAAGAAGCAAACTATCTACTTCTGTTTGCCTATCCCACAGTTCTGGGTTTGGCTAGGGAGAGTTCACATCCCTACTGGTGTTTATTTTAAATTTTGAAGCAATAAGGAAATTCAGAAATGGACACAAAATTCAGGGGTATCTATTTCCTTTCTCCTCTTATTCATACGTGTTATATTTTGCCTTCTTAGCTATTCTTTTCCTTGTATGCTTTTAGACTCTCATTCAGACTATGTTACCTCAATATTCTTCCCTTAGAAGACTTTATGAAGCAGATTCCATTCAACAGTTTTACTCCACAGAAATACTGTGTGTAAGGCCTGGCGTGGTGGCTCATGCCTGTAATCCTAGCACTTTGGGAGGCCGAGGCGGGTGAATCACCTGTGGTCAGAAGTTCGAGACCAGCCTGGCCAACATGGTGAAATACCATCTCTACTAAAAATACAAAAATTAGCTGGGTGTGGTGGCACACAACTGTAATCCCAGCTACTCGGGAGGCTGAGGCAGGAGAATTGCTTGGACCTAGGAGATGGAGGTTGCAGTGAGCCAAGATTGCACCACCGCACTCCAGCCTGGGCAACAGAGTGGCACTCCCATTTCAAGAAGAAGATGAAGAAGAGGAAGAGGAGGAGGAGGAAGAAGAAAAGAAGAAGAAGAAGAAGAAGACGAAGAAGAAGAAGAAATAATAATACTGTGTGTTTTCCTCGATGTTCATGAAGCTTAATGTGCAGATATTTTCCTAAGGTTCTATATTTTATTGACAAACAGACAACAAAACAAGAAACAGACTGGTAAATGGCTGAATTTGTGCATGGTTTGCCAGCAGGGCCAAGAGGAGGCAGCAGAGAGCTAACCTGGGGCTTGCTGTGTGACTTGGACGATCCCGTTACCACCAGCCTGCATTGTTACTTTGCTTTCATTTTCTCTTTCTGAGATGAGGGACTTGGACTAAGTGATCCTTAGAGTCTCTTCAGCTCCAAAATTCTGTGTGTAAGTTTTAAATAGATGTTTTGGACTGATTTAGCTCTGGGGACAGAAAAGTGAATGAAACAGACAAAGATGTCCTATTCTTATGAAGCTTACATTCCCATGGGGCCTTCCAGACGCTGTGGTTGTTACAGTGGCGAGGAGGCTGTCTGGAATGGAGGGTATGAGGCTGGGTAGGAGGTCAGAACAGGGCTTGACCAATAGACATCAGACAGATCCAGGGACAAGGCAAAGCAGGAAATGGATGAAATTCACTGGGGCCAAGTGAGATGGGAGTAGGGAACAGGCTCTCCAAAGGGCCAGGCAATCAGAGCGATTGTGGTGGGTCTCTGATTGACCAGGAGGAGACATGGCAGAGTTGTACCCACAGGACAGTTGGGTCTGCAGCACCTCCAGAACCAGGAAGCCTGTTTAGCAGCCCTCAGCAGGGCTTGCTTCTACTCCTGGGGAGATACACACGTCCCAGCATGCAAGTGACTGGGAGGGAACATGGAGAATGCAGCGAAGAGGAGATAGAAAGAGTACTAGAGGAGTCGGGAAGAATAGCTCGGAACCTTATAGCTGACAAGCCTTCTGTAAGAGTTGTGTGAATGAGTGAATGACACAGAGGGGAATGTTAGCTACTTTGCCTGGTCTGTGAGCATGAGTCAGTTGCCTCTTATCACGTGCCTCAACTTTATAATGATATAATTAACCTCTATTCTCAGGTCTTCAATTACTCTTTATGCTTAAATTTCTAGAGGCTCAGTTCTGAATGGAGTCTATATAATTAGCCAGTAGTCTCTTTACGATGACGTAACTTCTGTGGAAGGCTTATGATGTTGTACTCTGCTAAACATTTTGTGTGTATGATTATCTTTACCTTTAATCTCACTACAACCGTATGAGGTAGAAAGTATTTTCCACATTTTATAGAAGAGAAAACTGAAGTTCCAAGACGCTAAACATTTTGGCGATGGTCATAGGACTCGGAGAAGATATATGATGTCCAGAGTTGCTTTTCTCTTCTCTCTCTCTCTCTCTCCCCTTCCCTCCCTCTCTCTCCCTCTCTGTCTCTCTCTCCTCTCTCTAAGTTCTCAGGGTGGTGAAAGTAATGCAGATTAGTGATTAACCACTGCAGAGAGCAGAACATGGGCTTTTTATTCTTTCTCTCTCTCTCTTTCTCTCTCTCTCTCTTTTTTTTTTTCTTTTTTTGAGACGGAGGCTCGCGCCACCATGACCAGCTAATTTTTGTATTTTTGGTAGAGACGGGGTTTCACCATTTTGGCCAGGATTGTCTCCATCTCTTGGCCTCGTGATCCACCTGCCTCGGCTCCCAAAGTACTGGGATTACAGGCATGAGCCACCACACCTGGCCCCTTTTCCTCACTTTTAATTAAATATTCTTTCATTTCATTTTCCTGGTGCTCTAAGCCAGCTCACCCCTGGTTTTTTATTGTCTAGGTCGGAATGGAGGTGGTATGTATGGAAGAGCAAAAGCAAAAGCTTTAGGTGGCCTCAGCCCTAAAGTGGAGCTGTGATCCACACCACTGGCTCCTCTTGACTGCCTCAACCCCTTGCCTTGCTGTCCACCCATCTCTGAAGTTTAGATCTTAGCCGTTAACCTCTGGGCCTCACCTCTGTCTCTCCATGTCCTCATCTTGTGTGTTTTCTTCCAGACTAACTTCACTCCAAGATTGTTCCTTCCGGAGTACCTTGTACCTAGCTGGGGCTGTCCCAGCCTTATACAGGATCTGCCTTGGCAGAGGGAAAACAACTCTTGGTTCCTGTCATGGTTAATTTTATGTGTCAACTTGACTGGGCTAAGGGATGCTCAGATACCAGATAAAACATTGTTGCTGGGTGTCTCTGAGGGTGTTTTCAGAGGAGATTAGCATGGGAATCAGTAGATGGAGTAAAGAGTAAAGAAGATTACCCTCACCAATGACGGTGGGCATCATACATCTATCGAGGGCCTGACTAGAACAAAAAGGCAGAGTGGAGGAATAAGGAAGGACTTGTTAAAGGTTATACAATTATAGCTAGATATGAGGAAAAGGTCAAATGTTCTATAATCCATCCCAAACTAGACAGAATAAAAAACCAGGGGTGAGCTGGCTTAGAGCACCAGGAAAATGAAATGAAAGAATGTTTGATTAAAAATGAGAAAAAGGGGCTGGGAACAGTGGCTCACGCCTGTAATCCCAGCACTTTGGGAGGCCGAGGTGGGCAGATCACCAGGTCAGGAGATCAAGACCATCCTGGCCAACATGATGAAACCTTGTCTCTACTAAAAATACTCTAGGATGACTGTAGTTAACAATAATGTATAGTTTTGGATAACTAGAAGGAGAATATTAATGTTCCCAACACAAAGAAATGATAAATGTTTGAGGTGACAAATATGTTAATTACCCTTATCACTACAAATTATACAGCTCTAAACATCACTATGTACTCCATGAATATGTACATAATTATTTGCCAATTAAAAAAATAAAACACACAGCATGGAATACTATGCAGCTATAGAAAAGAATGGGATTGTGTTTTTTTGTGGGAACATGGATGGAGCTGAAGGCCATTATCCTTAGCAAACTAACACAGGAACAGAAAACCAAATATTGCATGTTCTCACTTATAAGTGGAAGCTAAGTGATAACTTATGGACACAAAGAAGGGAACAACAGACACTGGGACCTACTTGGGGGTGGAGGATGGGAGGAGGGAGAGGAGCAGAAAAAATAATGATTGAATACTAGGCTTAGATTTGGGTGATGAAATAATCTATACAACTAACCCCCATGACATGAATTTACCTATATAACAAACCTGCATATATACCCCTGAAGCTAAAATAAGAATTAAAAAATAAAAAATAAAAACAGAAAGGTGAAGGATGGAAGATTAGTTTCTTTGTTTGAGCTGAGACATCTATATTCTCCTGCCCTCAGACATTGACAATCCTGGCTTTTGGACTTTTGGACTCAGACTGAGGCTTATACCATTAGCCTCCTAATTCTAAGGTCTTCAGACTTAAAATTATACCTCTGGCTTTCCTGGTTCTCTGGCTTGTAGACAGCAGATCATGGGACTTCCTTGACTTCCATAATTGTATGAGCCAATATCTATAATAAATCTTTATACATGCATATATCTCCCACCTATTGGTTCTGTTTCTCTGGAGAACCCTGACTGAGATAGGGTTTGTTACTGAAGGTGGTTCTAAAGGAAACAATTTTAAGAATGAGTTTTGTGAACTGACTCTGGAGTCTCTGGAATTGGCTCTCTAATTCGATTACATTTAAAGATGCTAATGACTTTATTTCTAGTAATAAGGAAAGCAGTGATAGTCCATGACATAAGTGATTTATAGAGAGATATGAAAAATATCTGCATTGAATACTTCTAATCAAGCACTTATATGAAGCAAGGAGCTCATTGACTCTGTATATGATACTTTTAAACATTTTTAGAAAATGAGAATATAATGACATTGGTTGGTTTCTCCTAATATCAATGGACAAGTGGTGAAAGAAAAAGGTGAGCTTAGGGATTTAAATTCCCAGCTGGAGGCCGGGCGCCGTGGCTCACACCTATAATCTCAGCACTTTGGGAGGCCGAGGGAGTGGATCACTTGAGGTCAGGAGTTTGAGACCAGCTTGGCCAACATGGTGAAACACTGTCTCTACTAAAAATACAAAAATTAGCTGGACGTGGTGGTGGGTGCCTGTAGTTCCAGCTACTTGGGAGGCTGAGACAGGAGAATTGCCTGAACCCAGGAGGTGGAGGTTGCAGTGAGCTGAGATCACAGCACTGCACTCCAGCCTGGGTGACAGAGCGAGACTCCATATCAAAAAAAAAAAAAAAAAAAAAATCCCAACTGGAGCATGGCATAAATGACCTAAAAGCTAGTAGTGTGCCCTCAAGAAGAGACTTATGTCCTATAGCTGAAGGACTGAAAACCAAATGCAGAACCTCATCCTGTGATTGGCTGAATTACAATACAAGTTGAACTCCCACACTTGCAGAGTGTCTATCGTTAAAGTGGTGGCATTCGTTGGGAAAGAATGACATCCTGTAAGTTGAGAAGGGGACATTGGGAACACCATGATAGAGCTGGGGATATTCAGCCCCTATATGCTTATGAATCTTCTTCGCCAGCAGAAAAGGCTTCTTCCATCGCCAGTGAAAGTAGCCTCTCCACACACAATGGTCTTGGCCTTTCCACCTCCTTCTGAGGCCCTGCATTGCCAAAGAAAACAGTAATGCCTTCCCCTAAGACAATTGCCATGCAAAACACTGATGATTCAGGACCCACTCTCCCCAACCCTTTTTGATTGGAAAGATCTATCACTAAACTCAAGTCCCAGCAGACCATAAAGGTGAATTACAAAGTGGGACCCATGAGGAGGTACACTACAATCCAAAAGAACTATGTGAGTTTTCTAATTTATATAAGCGAAAGTCTGGGAAATATGCTGGGAATGGATAATAAGAGTGTGGGATAATGGTGGAAGCAACATAAACTTGGGTCTCACTTTACTAGTTAATATGCTAAGCAGAGATTCTACATTTAGTGTTGCAGCTCATGATGTTCAAAAGGGCCTAAGAGGCTGTTTGGTCGATTGACTGAAATCATGGACCAAAAGGTTACCCACCATAAGAATTGGAAATGCCTGACCTCCCTTGTTTAGTGTAGAGAAAAGGATCAGAGACTTTGAGAGATTCCAATATTAGAGTGGATATATTCTTTAAGACTCAGTCACACTGAGAGTATCCAGAAGACATAACTTTTACAAATTCTGAGAAATAAATTTGTGAGGGGAGCCCCAGCATCCTTGGAGAGCTTCTAGATCACTCTCCACCTTGATTAGACCTTACAGTGAGAACCACAGCCACTCAGTTGGAAAACCTAAACACAATGGAAATAATTGGACCTTGGATGGCAGGAGCCAAGTGTGGTACTGAACCGTCAAAGGCAAAGTGGGAGTAGTTACCATAATAGACAGCAGAGTCAAAGCAGCAGTCAGAATAGTCTGATTTGGGCAGACCTGTGGCACTAATGAGGTAATTACAATGTTCCTAGAAGAAAAACAGATAGGAAGCCTACTAAATTCTTACTTGACGTCCTAATTTTCCCGGACCGCCTGGCCCCACTTTCTCTATGTTGTTTGTCTTTGTGTTTTTCTTTATCCCCCACCGTTCCCTCTTAGGCCTTTGAACGCTTGTGCAGCGCAGGACGCAGCACATGCCAGAAGGTGGGGCAGTTATTGTTTTTACTCTGGCTTTGTATCTTAGAATTAACAAATAAGACAATTATGAATACAATTAGCAACATTCTTTTCCAGTCACAGTGACTTCCAGCAGTGGGGGTCTAACTACGAGAGACCATCTTGCACACCTTCCTATATGGCTGTTTGTTGGGTGCTTAGATGTATAGTGTGAAGGGATTCTAACATTTTAGTTTTAAGTTGCTTTACATCTGCTGTTAAATCGTCATGAAAGGTTCCTCAGAGGTGTTGTTTCACCTCACCCTAGCTATGCACTGATTGATTCCATGGCAGAGAAGTGACAAAGATACGTTTATGTTCTTACAGCTTAATTGCTGTCGGAATGCCAGTGTATCTTGTTGCTCCCCCACATATTCCACAGCAGTCTCAAGGGCTTGCAGATGTACAAGAATTTTTTGATCTATGCTTTGCCGTAAGAGAAGTTCGTTAGACACATTTTTGACCAGATTATGTACAGAGGCAGCTGTTTGTACTGACTCAGTAACAGATGTCATGGCAATGCTGGCAGTTGGCCAGGATGACTATGGCTTTGAGTATAACCATGAATCCTTTGTGTCTGACCTGGGACAGGGCACATTCTAAGGTGAAACGGCAAAGGAAACTGGCCAATCATGTGTCAAATTGGCAAGTTTGGAAGGACTGCCTCAGATTGTCTCCTTAATACTATGACACTAGTAATTTTTAAATTAGATATGTTGTGATTAGTGATACATGGGGCAAACCAAGCCTGTCCCCTGCAATCGGCCATGGGGGCTCCAGTCTAAGATGTTATAATGGCCTAAATGGAGGCTATGGACTTGTTTCCTGTGACAGACTTCTTAGCTAAAGTGGAATTCTGTTATTCGTGTCCAATAGTACCAAATATTAAATGCATTTAATAAAGAGATTTTCTGAACAGGCTTTGTGTGAGCAACATGGCTGTTTATTCACCTGGGTGCAGGTGAGCTGAGGCTGAAAAGGGCGTCAGCGAAGGGCGGTGGGATAGGAGTTGGTTTTATAGGTTTGGGGTGGGCAGTGGAAAGTTACAGAAGTTACTTTAGGGTGGTTTTTTGCAAGTTGGGAGGGGGCTGTAGGGTGTAGAGTCAAGAGATTGGGCCAAGGTCAGTTACAAAGTCCAAGGGCCTTGTCAATTTAGGCCAGAATAAGAAACAATAGAAGAACGTCTCAGGTAAGCTAGGCGCTGCAGGGGTTTATTCTTCTTTCCAGCTACTTCAGGTTTTCTAATTCCAGAAGGCCCTCCAGAGGTGTACGTGCAGTTCATGGGGGTCCCCATGCTGTCCAAGGCGAGGTCAGACCTTACAGAATCTATTATTTTCCCAGCTTTGTTCTTTAGCACAGGAAGGAACGTTTGAGAAAGTAGCATTGATTGTATTACCTGGTTTGAGCCTGTCTGCCGCTAGAATGTTAAAGCATATCCTTTGCCATGATGTAGCCATACTTGTTTTTGGGCAGGTACACAGTAAGGGTTAGAACCTTTATAACTTGCACACAGTGAGAGGATAGTGGAGTGATATGTAGTGGTATCTAACACCATAGTGTAATGTGTGCCATTATTGAAGGACCTCACTGTGGGTAAATCTATCCTTCCTAGCCAAGCAGTCATGTTATTATAGGCTGGGAAGGGGCTGTTTGCCTAGGTTACAGAGCAAAAGGAAGGTATATCTAATATATGAGCCTATTAGAGTGTAGCAGGTATAGGTTCCAGACAGAGAGCATAAAAAGGATTAATAGCTTACGTGAGTTACAATGCACAACAGAAAGCACAGCAAGAAACAAATTATCTGGAGTAAATGGTGTCTGTCTCCGGAGTAGGACTCGTTCAGCCTACTGAGTTGTCTTCTTCAGCATCCTCCAGGTGATGTCTGGGGCTTGTGTTGTCCGCGGAAGCTAATCGTCTGAGGTTATGGGTCTTGCAGTCATCTTCTGCACCTCTGGTATTGGGTTGAGTCTTAACCACGCCATAGTATGGTTTAATGCGTCATGCTGGAATCTAAAGAGGACTTGAGGGGACGTGGACACAAGCATACCTTCTTCCTCACATTAATAATTCACTTGGACTATACCATTCATTACTGTTCACATCTTTCCACAAAACTGCAGGTTTTATGTCTTGAGAGGTTTTAGCAAACTGCTTTTCTATAGCTGATTGAAATTTGTCATCTAAATTGAAAAAATGAAGAGTATACAAGGCTTGTACCAATAGTGTTGCAGGGTCTTTTCCTATACTCCCCGTTTTCTGTTTTCTGAACATATTTATAAGGGTGGAGTGGGCCTGTTATACTATTGCTTGACTTTGGGGGTTATATGGGATACTTGTGGAATGTTGGGTGTTCTATGTGTGACAAAATTGTTGAAATTGTAAGCTGGCATAAGCTGTACCATTATCAATTTTAATTTTTGTGAGCCACCTCATAAATGCAAAAGTTAAAAAAAGATGTTTAATGACATATTGAGCGGATTCTTCAGGAAGAGCGTGTGCACTAATTAAATGAGTGTTGGTATCAATGGATACATGTACAAGTCTAAGTTTTCTAAATTCAGGGATGTGTGTAGCATCTGTTTGCTATACCTGCTTAGGTTCTAGTCCACTAGGGTTAACATCTGTGGAAGGAGGGGACGTGCCTGTGAGCTGGCAATCCAGGCATTGCAAGATGATTTGTTTAGCTAGTCTTTGGGTGAGCTGAAATTGTTTAGTTAAGTGTATCCAATTTTGGTGGAAAAACTGATGCGATTGGATGGCTTGATCAAACAGTGATGTCATAACTTGTAGGTCTGCTTGATTATTGTTGCTATGTCAGTGGGCCAGGCAGTGAGCTGTAGGCTCAAATGTGTGTGATAAAAATAAGGATATGTGTGTTGATCCAGCAATTGCTGAAGTTGAAGAAAGAGAGCACACAGGGTGGGTTCCAGAGTGGACTTAATTAGAGCTGTTTCAAGGTTCTGCAATAAATATACAGAGTAGGCAGAGTTGCTAATAATATTGATGAGCTGATTGGAAAAAGTCTTTAAAGCTAGAATTAAAGCTCCAGTTTTAGCTCTCTGAGTACTGGTAAATCTAAATCAAGTGAGTGAATTATGTGGTTTCCACTAGACTGCTGCTTTTTCATGTTTATCTGAACCATCAGTAAACAGTGTTAAAGCATTAGGTATAGGGGAGTGAACTATCTTTGTAGGTAAGATCACGGAAGTACCTGAGGAGAATTGAAGGAGCTTAGCAGCAGGAAGCACCTGCTCTATTTGCCTTGTGTAATTAGAGAAGGCTATTTGCAGATATAAAGAGAGGGGCATCACTGCTTCAAATAGCTTTTTACTTTAAGGAATTCTTATGACATTAGGGTCGTAACCTAGCAACTGATTGCATTGTTTGTGACCTGAATAGATGACTTTGTTAATTAACTGAATATAGGGGACAGAGTTTTAGTCCTGGTGTGTGAGCAAAAATCCTATTCTAGGAAGTGTAGTCTGGGGACCATTTGTCTTATTAATCTTGTGGGGGAGTGTCTGGTAGGAAAAATAAACAGCTGAACTAAATAAAGCGGATCTATGTGATCTAGCTGCCTATGAGAAATGGCTTGCTGGAGTCTCTCGATTTCTCTTTCTGCTGCAGGCGTTGAATATCTGGAAGAATCCAGGGCTGGATTGTCCTTTAAGACAGAAAACAGGTTTGCATTAGGTACCATAACTGAGCCTGTAAAAGCAACGCTTCACTGACATTAAGCACCTGTTTCAATACTTTTGTCTATTGAGCTGATAACTATTGTCCCATGATGAAACCTCAGCCTGAACAATCCCTCCCTTAACTTGGAAATCCCAGCGGGTACCAATGACTTACTGACTCACTGTTTTACTGACTCAACTGTGTGGTCTTCTGCACCTTTGTTTTCAGGGGGTCCGTCGCTCTTCCTTTGCAGTGATGGTCACGTCAGGGTCCTCTTCACCTGCCGATTTTCCTCACATGGGGCACCACTGTTGGGGCTGCCTTACATTTGGGCACTTCTGTTGGGGTCACCACCTGTAGGGTCTGATCCACAGACCATGACTCAGCGACAGGTGAATAAAGTACATTGACACACAGATATTATGCTTTGCCAGTTCGGCTGAGTGTGGCCACTTACAGGCACCTTGGAGAGTGCTGTAAACAGTTGCAACCACCAGCCTTCCTTAGCTAGTGAGACTCGCATTGATTTAGTAAAGTTTAATTGACAAAGACTTGAGTCAACACCACTAGAGGTTGAAGATAGCACAGGTTCTGATGCCCAAAGCAAACAACATTAGTGGGTAATATCCTTGGTCGACCTCCCCACAAGAGGGCCACCTGGCTTAAAGGTTAGTTTTAAGACCACATGAGTAAACAAGTTATTCAGATAAACTCCTCTACATACCTTAGCTATTTGCTTTATTTATTAACTAAATGTAAAGAGGACTTAGGCTGCCTTTAGCCAAGAACTATAGAAAAAATCTTTAGGCCTTCTAAAAGGGTTTGAGACTATATTCTGTAACTTTCCCTAATATTTTTTCCTTAATGTTTTTGCCACCACCTTCAGTGAATTCCTGCAACAGAACAGTGGAATGGGCTTTCGAAGACTCAGTTACAGCATGAGCTAGGTGGAAATGCTGTTTTAGTTTGTTCTTGATGCTATAACAAAATGTCCTAGACTGAGTAATTTATTAACAATAAAAATAATTGCTGACAGTTTTGGAGGCTGGGAAGTACAAGATCAATATACCAGTAGATTCAGTGTCTGATGAGGGCTCTCTGCTCCATAGATGGCCCTTGTTGCTGTGTTCTCATGTGGCAAAAGGGACAAACTGGCCCTCTGAAGCCTCTTTTCTAAGGGCACTAATCCCATTTGTGAGGCTAGATCCCTGATGACCTAATCACTTCCTGAAGGCTCTACCACTTATTACTATCATATTGGGCATTAGGTCCCAAATATGAATTTAACTGGGATACCAACCTTTAGACCATCACATACCTTACAAGACTAGGGCAAGGTTCTCCAGAAGGTTGTGCCTTTGCTTGGAACCAGTGTTCAACATATAGTGCTCTTTCTTCCAATAGCCAGTATTCATGGGTTGTGGAATCAAGGAGGTGGCAACAGGAGTGGCACCACCCATTATTACTCCCAAGAGACCCACTAGCAAAAATTTGCTTCATGTTGCTGCAACTTTATGTTTTGCTGTCCTCAATGTCTTAGTTACAGAGGGAGGAATGCTTCTACTGGGAGACACAACAGTTGTTCCATTGAACAGGAAGTCAAAGCTGCCACCTGAGCACTTTGGGCTCCTCATGCCTCTGAATCAATAGGCAAAGAAGGGAGTCTTGGTGCTGGCTGGGATACTGCTCCTGACTGCCAAGGGGGAAATTAGACTAGTATTTCATAATAGCAGTTAAGGAAGAGTATGTCTGGAATACAAAGGGATCCCTTAGGGGCATCTCATAGTATTATCATGCCCTGTGATTAAGGTCAATGGAAAACTACAACATTCCAATCCAGGCAGAATTGCTAATGGCACAGACCCTTCAGGAATGAAGGTTTGGGTCACCCTACCAGGTAAAGAACAAAAACCAGTTGAGGTGCTTGCTGAAGTAAAAGGAAATACAGAATGCATAGTAGAAAAAGATGATAATTGTAAATTTCACCTACAACCATATAACTGGTTACAGAAATGAGGACTGTATTTGTCATGGATATTTCCTCCTTATTTTGTTATGAATACAATTACATGTACATATGTTAGGCAAATATCTTTGTTTTCTTTCCTGTCTTACTCCCTTATCATGTAACAAAAGATGTATTAAATTTATATCAGTATTTAAGTATTGTTAATTTTACATTGGAATAGTTAAGTTACAGAATATCAGGAGAAGCGTAAACATTACTCAAAGACTATCACTTCTTCTAGGGAAGAGGTTAGCGTGTTTTCAGTTGTATGCGAGGTTTTTTATATCATGCTAGACTGAATTATGCCTTTGTTATTCTCTTTATTTGCAGATTAAGTATGAGTTTTAGGAGATGGATATGGGTGCCAAATTGCCAAGGGATGGACTTGTGATGATGAATTTTATGGTCAACTTGACTGGGTTAAAAGATGCTTAGATAATTGGTAAAATATTATTTCTGGGTGTGTCTGTGATGAGGTTTCCAGAAGAGATTTATTTTTGAGTCAGTAGACTGACTAAAGATCACCCTTACCAATGTGGCTGAGCACCATGCAATCAGTTGAAGGCCTGAAGAGAGCAAAAAAGGCAGTTCGGCCAGGTACAGTGGTGCACACCTGTAATCCCAGCCACTTGGGAGGCTGGGGCAGGAGGATCAGTTGAGCTCAGGAGTTTTGAGGCCAGTCTGGGCAACATACATATAAAATTATACATTTTAAATAAATTGGTCAGTTAATTAATACTGTCTAGAGCAGTAATATATATGAGCCAAACAAAACAACCCACAAAACCCAACTAGACAAAAGACAACCTTGGTCTCAACTACCTCATCTATAAAATGGTTATGTTTGTTATAAAGATTAAATAAATTTATATATGTATATACATACACACATATACATATATGTATTGTTTAGAACAATAATTGCATATTGTGAATGCTCTAAATATTAAATATTATAAATGATAATTTTATGGTTTATCAACTCATCTCTGTTGCTGGCTATATTCTTGACAGATTGCAGTAAAGAGTATTCTTTGGGCCATAGTCAGATAGAACTCAAAGCATCTTTAGAGTCTGTCTTGAGAAATACATGAACTGAGGTGTCAGGGAACCAGCCCAGACAAAGCTTAGGAAGTAATGAGGGTCAGTGGAGACAAAGAAAATCAAGAGACAAGAGTAAGAGTGCATAACGGTGGGCTCCCAGGGGGCCTACGACACCAGTAGGAGGATGTGAAGGCCCCAAATATTAGAGACCCACACTGTTTATTGAGTGTTTAAACAAAGAAGCATGTGGTCAGGAATGTGAGGGGCGAAAAGGAAGTGAAGCATCAAGCAGGTAATTTATAGCTGTGGCAGTTTGACGTTTCCTTTGAAGGTATAGAGCATGCTCTACTTTAGATACAATCAGTAAACAGCTAGGGAAAAGGCTGCAGCTAGAGCCAGCAAGTCTGGCCACACTGTCATGCTTCAAAGAGGTCTTCCTTGCTTTGAGCACAGAGCATGGCCTTCCATTAACTCCCATCCTGTGCCAGATAAGCAGGTTATGCGTCAGCCTTTTTCCCCCCCAGCACTGAGGAGGTTTGCAGTTCCTCCTTCCATCTTCTTGGTATGAAATGAGAAGGAAGTGGGCCAGGATATATCCCGGGCTGCAGTCTGTGAAAGGGTCTCCCCACCAGAAGGGTCTTGCTTGTGGGTCTTGTCTCCTCTTGGGCCTGGATATCTCTGCACATATGATGAACATTGCTTATGAAAAATTATTTGTAGGAAAAATGTGAGACCTAAGAATGTTATTTTCTTTTAGTGATGGTCTGTGTTTGCTTAGTGTACTTGTGGACACTAATAAGCTTAGATGTCTTTGATCTACTACCAGTTTTGAGATTTTCTTGGCTACATAGATGACTTAAAACTGGTGTACTTCTTGTTTACAGGAAGGATAAGTCTCCTAGGATAAGTCTTTTGGGGTCCCAGATCAAAAAGGTGAGTGATTTACCAGTTCTCTAACCTGGGTAGCCCCAGACTCCAAACTTTGTCCTTCTAGTCCCAAGAGGCTATCAAAAGAAAGGCCCATCTTCCCACCTCCTTTTTCAGATTAGCAAACATCCCCAGGACAGTACTGAAATCAGAAACCTCCTTATCCCTTAGATACCTCTTGAGAGCATCCTTCCCTCTCCCTCTCCATTCTGCCATCCTTGTCCAACCTACCAACACCTCTCTCCTGGATAACTGTAAGAGTCCTCTGAGTAGTTTGCCTACATCCAACCTTGACCCCCTACAATCTGTTTCCCATACTGCAACTAATGAAATTTTAAAAACACAGCTCTCTCTGCCAGCTACACTGAGTTTCATTCTTTTATGTCTTCTCACCACAAGGCCTTTGCACCTCTGGCTGGAAGGGTTTTATTTTCCCTCCCTACTTCTTGTAAGTAGCTCCTACTCATCTTCAGATCTCAGCTTGATCTTCACCACTTTGGAGATATCGTCTCTGACCACAAGAAAATTAGCAATTCTTGGCACCACACACCTCTCTTTCATAGCAGTCATCACTGCAGCCATGTTAGTTAAAGGATATTTGAGATTTGGAATCTGTCATTAGACTGTAAGCACCCTGAGGGCAGAGACCTCTGTTGTGGCCTACTGCTGTATTCCCTGAATTCAGCAAAATGCCCAGCACGTACTGGTGCTCACTTAGTACTGCTGAATGAATAAATGAATGAATGCATGTAGGATCAAACGAATGAGTGAAAGCCTTACTGAAATGGTACAGATAACTTATTTACTTTCCTAGCAAGGTTTCAATGTTTACATATTTGTTATTTGCACTTCACAAGTTTCAAACCACACAGCTTTGGGGGCTGCATGTGATGGGGCTGTGAGGTGATGTGACTTCTCACCCCTAAAGAGCTGGTGGTTTCCTTTGCCTGCTGGTTGAACCCACGAGGGGAAGCTGCTTTCTGCAGCCAGCTTTGGGACAGAATTTACTGAGTGTCCATTCTCCAGATCTATTGGTCTTCCTAGGTCCTGTTTCAGTCACTGGTTTAAAAAACTCCAAAGTATGATTAACCCCAAAGTATAATTATTGACCATCTGAATGGGCTCTGAGGAGAGAGGGGAAGGCAGAACAGATGCATCCTCAGGCCCAGCGTCCCCCTCTCCATGCCTCTGTCTTCATACACTGTGAAGCTCCCCCAGCCCCCAGCAGCCCTCTCTGAGGAAAAGTCATCTTTTCCTGTGTCATTGTGTGGAGGGTTCCTCTTTTCTCCCCACCCATTCTCACTTGAGGAGGTCTTTCCATCCTCCCCCACACCCTCACCCTGAGGGTCTCAGACTTTCCCCTCAACCCCACGTAATGGGTATCACCTCTTTTTTCTCACGGAACATCTATTTAAAACTTCTTCCACTCTATTATATAATACATACTTTCCCATTAAGGAATATTCAGAAAATAAAGAAAAATAGGAGAAAACCAAGCCACCTAAGCTTTCATCGCCTAAACAACTGGTATTACTATTTTGATGTATTTTCTTCCAAATTTTTCCATGCATAGATTTTTTTTAAACACAGCTGTAATCATATAACACATTAAATTTTGCGTTCTAATTTTTAAATTTGTGATGTCATAACATTTTCTAACTTTACAACCCATAGTTGTTGTTGTTGTTGTTATTTTGAGACAAGCTCATTCTGTTGCCCAGGCTGGAGTGCAGTAGCACAGTTATAGCTCACTGCAACCTCAACCTACCAGGCCTAAGCAGCCCTTCCACCTCAGCTTCCTGAGTAGCTGGGACTACAGGCATGCACCACTCTGTCTGGCTAATTTTTGTATTTTTTTGTAGAGATGGGGCTTTGCCATGTTGCCTAGGCTGCTCTTGAACTCCTGAGCTCAAGTGATCCTTCCACTTCCGCCTCTCAAAGTGCTGGGATTACAGACATGAGCCACCATGCCTGGTCAACCTATAGTTTTTTTTACAAAAAAAATTTTTTTTTTGAGACAGAGTCTCACTCTGTCACCCAGGCTGGAATACAGTGATTCGATCTTGGCTCACTGCAACCTCCACCTCTCAAGTTTAAGAGATTCTCCTGCCTTAGCCTCCTGAGTAGCTGGGATCACAGGCACATACAAAAAAAATTGTTATTTTTAATTTTATTTTAGGTTCAGAAGCTACATGTGCAGGTTTGTTACATGGGTTTATTTCATGATGCTGAATATAACTCATATATATATATATATATATATATATTTTTTTTTTGAGACAGAGCCTTGCTCTATCACCTAAGCTGGAGTGTAGTGGCACAATTTTGGCTCACTGCAACTTCCCCTTCCCTGGTTCAAGAGATTCTCCTGCCTCAGCCTCCCGAGTAGCTGGGATTACAGGGGCCCGCCACCATGCCCAACTAATTCTTTTTGTATTTTTAGAAGAGATGGGATTTCACTATGTTGGCCAGGCTGTTCTTGAACTCCTGACCTTAAGTAATCCTCCCAAATTGCTCAGATTACAGGCATGAGCCACCGCACCCAGCCTAACCCACAATTCTTAATGTCTGTGTGTGAACAGACCTTCACCTGTGGTGGTCAGGTTCTTAGGCAGTTTCCAGAATTTCAATATTGCAAATAGCAAAATAATGCATCTTTTTGTATGTGAATTTCACAATACCTGTTTTGTTTAGACAGTAAAGAAGACTTTTTGCGAAGGGGGCTACTACCGTAGGGTTTTGGAGTAAGGAAAGAGATCTGGTTCAATTCCTTTACAATGCCTTTTTGAGAGAAGATAATCTCAATCCCATTCTTGCCCAACAAGCGTATGTTTTTATGTTTCTTCAACACTTTCAACATTTTGTGGGGAGGTCTCCGTTCAAGATATGTGTCAGGGAACACATCAAAAGCAGCCATCCTCCTTTCCCCCTCTCCATGTTTTTCACTTAAGAGATGATGAGCCCTATGTTGGCAGGGATGTTCATCTTATGTGCCAGACTGATGCAGCATAGGTTTTTTTTTTTTTTTTTTTTTTTTTTGATGAAGTTTTGCTCTTGTCTCCCAGGCTAGAGTGCAGTGGCGTGATCTCAGCTCACTATAACCTCTACCTCCCGGGTTCAAGCGGTTCTCCTGCCTTGGCCTCCCAAGTAGCTGGGATTACAGGTGCGCACCACCACGCTCAGCAAATTTTTGTATTTTTAGTAGAGATGGGGTTTTGCCATGTTGGCCAGGCTGGTCTTGAACTCCTGACCTCAGGCGATCCAACTGCCTTGACCTCCCAAAGTACTGAGATTACAGGCATGAGCCACTGTGCCAAGCCTCATAGGTTCTTAATAAATATTTATTGAATGAATTAACCATCTTTAACGGTTTACAAGTAATCACTGCCCCACGTGCCCCACCAGTTTCTACAGCTTGACTCTAAGTCTCCCATATTAGATTTAAAATGTGACTTTAGACTCCATCTCTTTATTGGGATGGGCTCTGGCACAGCCTTTAGACCTAGGCTTTTCTTTTGCAGCACAAGTGCATGAATGAAGCCTGGCTTGAGGTCATTGTCCTTGGGCCATGCACGCTTCTGTGTCTCCATTATAGTATCTGCCAAACATTGTCACCTACCCTGATTCTTCATCTTTGTGCGCTTTGACCTTCAAGTCCTGTGGATTCACACCTGGTCCTCTGGGAATCTGGTCAGACCTATGGCAACTGCTTATGAAAGTAGTTCATTGATTTGGAGCCAATTTCATGAGAGCAGAGAGCATGTCTGATCAATTAGTGTAAGCTGAGCATAGTGCCAGGCACATAGTTTACGGAGCCAATTAAAACATCCATTTTTATCAAGTACATCTGCTTCTGCTGGACATGTCTGTCTGTTTTGGCCTTCTTACTCTCCTGGTAGCAAGACTGTTGGTATAATCCTGACATCCAAGCCCTGGGATGGAATGATACTCCAGACACTGACCTGGAGCCATCATTAATATGAAAGGCTGTCATTAATATGTGTGATGCAGCATTTACATTTTTATAGGACCACTTCTAAGTACTTTTCTTGTGGTTTGCTGACAAAATTCACAATCCCATTTTGGGGATGGGATAGTTAAACCTTCTAGGTTTGAGGAAGTTTCTCAGCAGTGGATGGAATTATGAACTCTCAAATTTAAAGGAGCATCAAGGATAGTTTATCCTGGAAAAAAGTCAGTGTTCTTCATTCTTCTTTGGTGTTTCTAGTCAAATCAATGAATTCTTTTGATTGTTTTCTTTGGGCTGAGACTTGTTTTCTTTGGACAGAGACTTAGGGGAGTGCACTGCTGTCTAGATAACATTCTCATAGGTAAATAGCCTTGGTGTGTCTGGCATCGTGAGCAGTGAGTGGGGACTTTCCATCTGAAAACAGAAAATAAGAAAGCAGAGTGAGGGAGGTGGACAGGGCTCTGGATCTTCCATGGAGACCCCAGCATCCAGGAAACTTTATTTCCAAGGTTACCCAACCCAAATTGGCTGCCATGCTGGCTCCCACTGGTTAATCTTAATCACCCCTAGCTTAGAGAAGCTATTATTTAAATTTAACCCATATTTATCTTGTTGAATGCTTAATGAACTGAACTTGCCTTGTAATAATTCATGAAACCAACATTTTTTATTACTAAGCAAACTGCTTTAATGATTCTTATCTTTTTGGATCTGTTTGGGAGAGGACGAGAAAGGAGACAGAAAGGTACCATTACTTCTGCCAACCATATCCTGTGAAGGAATAAGCGTTAAAGCTACTGCATTAGTAGTTTAACTGAGGGGAGGATGCGAACCAGATGTAACGTAGCTGGACCACACGTGAAAAGGAGAAATCTCTCTCTCCTACAGTTTACTGTTGGCTCAGGAGCAAGCTGGAGTCTCCTCCCTAGCTATTCCTCTCTTCATTCCATGCGCAACCTAAGCCCTGGTCTTTTTCCTCATCTATAACTTCAGTCAGAAGCCTTTTGATTTTCTCCATTATTCCTATCTAGAACCTCTTTCCTACTCTATTTGTTCCAGATTGCCCAGTTCAACTCCTAAAACACAATTCTCTTCCATCCCCCATGTTCTCATATAACCCTAAGCAAAGGGAATGAGAAACTACTAGGGTACTTTTTAATACCAGAGAGTATGAAATCCCTGGGGCCCAGGAAATTTTGACCTAAGTATGAAGCAGGAAAAGAAATGGAACCATTAAGATGAAATTCAGCTCTAAAGTGTCTTACCTTTTTTGGTATCTCCACTGTGGAATAAACCGTATTTGCTGGATCTTCCATGGGGATTGTTCTCTATTAAAAAAAAAACAAACAACAAACAAAAGAAATCATCACCCTCCTCCTGAGTCACATAGACAAGGCCAGAGAGACATTCAGAATCCAGGGAGGGGAAAGCTGGGATGGGAGGAGATGGCGAGAGGGAAAGGAGGGTTCTGGAACAGGGATGGGTAGTAGGAAGTTTGCTTGTTGGTGACTGCTATTATAATAATTTTTGGTAACTTTTTTCAGGAAGCCATTGCATTATTTTTAAACTGTATTGTGTTTAAATGAATCTCAAAAATATATAAGATATATATATACAAGTCTCATTAGCTATGAGCTTCCTAAAAGGATTAAAGGATAATTTAAAGTAATATTGCTAATGCTGCAAATAAACTTTCCCAGCGGTCAAAGGGCCCTTGGAGAAAATCAGTAAAGATGTCTAATGGAACAAAATAAAACAAAACAAGAACAACAGTAACGAAAACTCCTTCCCAACCACATGTAAATATCCTGGATTGGCTAAGTCTATTCCTGAACATCCAGGGCAGTCCTGCAGCCCTCTGGGGATGTATCTTAAGCAGGGGAGGAAAGAACATGGCAATAAAGAGATAGATTTTTATTTAAATCAGTTAAATGGAGCACAAAGCAGCCTCCCTTGTGAGAACGGAAAGAGCGTTCAGAATTCTAATGACTTTGGTAACATTTCCTCTTTGTAGGGTGTAAATGTAGGTAAATGTTGTAGGCAAATGTAGGAAGATGCAACCTGATTGAGAGGCACCAAAGATTTGAGCAAAACTGGGGTTTTGAGATCCAAAGTATTTTTATTTATTCACTATATAGGCCGTTGTGATAAAGGGCTCTATGTCCTCTAAAGAGCTAGCCCAGCCTGGGCTGCAGTGATTGGTTGACCCTGGGGAGCCTTTTGAAGCTGTCTACTTATTTCATTCTCCAAATTGTCTTTTGTTATTTGAGTTTCTTAAAACTTTATTCTTATGATTTTCTTTTTGGAGACTGCTTTGAACGAACCATGTTCATTCACTTCACTCAGTGACCTACACTTGCAATGCCTTGAGTGGGGACCCAGAGTCACCACAAGTGCCCTGATCCTTCTTGTGTTGGCTCCTTGAGTCACTTCAGAGGAAGAGGCATCTCTAGAGAAGTCTTCTGACACCATGATTCAAACGTCCTGTCAAAGTCACACTCTTCTACCCACTGCCTTATGCAAAAGGAATCTGGCCTTTTGAGTGGCCACTATGAACTCTGGAGGGGGAGCAGGTGACTTCATAGATCACAAGTCAGACCCAGGTGCTCCAGAGACCACCAGCTTCTTCTGCACAGAAGAGAATCCATGAAGACTTGGAGGAGGCACAGGTGCATTGGGTTTTAAGGCTATATATCCTCACTCCCCTCTTCATTCCCATGTTGCCCAAACCCATGGAAAAACCTCATAAGGAGAGCCTCATAGAGAGGATCAGTCCTCAGGAAAGATGAGAAGAGACTCACATTAGTGTAAGAGATTGTGTCGTACTCTGTGTTCTCTCCAGAATGGGGGCATGAGTTAGGAGTTTCCTGACGAATGTCCATTCTCTTCTTCCCTTCAATGGACTCTAAAAGCAAGTTGGGAGAGAATCAAAGCCATCTCTCCAACCACTCACCACTCCCACTGACCCACCACTTCTCCTGGATGACCCATTTAGGGTGACCCACCACCCCAGTTTCCTTGTAATGGAAGGGTTTTCAGGATAGAGGACTTTCAGTGTTAAAACTGGGAAAATCCTGAACAAAACAGGGTGAATCGGCCACCCTCATCACTTGACTTCCTGATCTCTGGATTAAGGTGGTCAAAGTGGGAAGTAGAGAAAGTCAAAGACACTTTCAGAGGGGCTTCCAGGAGGGAAGGGAGATTTCAAAGTCTACAGGTCATACCCAACCGGTGTTAGGTTCCTCCCCATCACCCACATGGACGGTGGGAACCCAGAAGACCAATCAGCAGGGTTTAGGAACACAGCACAGGGTACAGCTGGAGAGACACAGGGAAGGGCTTCTCTAGGAGCCATGTGTCTAAACTGAGGTGGGTAGCAAAGCAAGGTCTCGAGTTGATCCTGTGGTATGTGGTATGTGGGCTCTGACAGGGACAGGGATAGGAAGGGTTGACTGGAAGATGCTGGTCTGTGGGGACCTCACAGTTGGAGGCCGTCACCTCCCAGGTCAGGGGAGCAGTCAGCAATGTGGGTATCAACAGAAGAGCCACATCAGGATGTCCCACTGGGAGAAGGAGAGAAGTGGGCCTTGGAAAGGGAACTAGGAGAACCGTGTCCTCAGGAAAGGCCTCCAGCATTTCTCTACTCCAGAACTAAGGAGTGCAGGCTGACTGTGTGCTTCTTGAGGGCAGAGACTGTGGGCTCTTTATTTCTGTGTCTTCAACACCTCATGCCAAGTCTGGCATACAGCTCTATATGTGCTTGTTGAATCAATGAAAGAGAAAAGCATGAATATGGGTAAGGACAAAAATAGTACACACTGTACCTTCTTGTCTCTCTCTCCTTATAAACCAAATAAATAGCCCCAGAGCAAAGAGAGTGAGCAGGGGGAGCACCAACAGGAGACACAGGAGGACCATAGAAGGATTCGGGTCACCGGCAGCACCTTTAAAGAGAGAATGGGTAGAGGCATGGGGAAGGGAGAAAAGTCAGCTCAGAAAAACGACCCAGCCTTTGGAGCACCTGCTACCTTCCTCCCAGCCCAGTGACCACCCAGTGGCCTCCAGTTTCCATACAGTGTCTGTTCCTATGGGAGTCGGAGCTGAAGAAGGTGTAGGTTCTGGGCAGAGGCTCCTAAGGAGAGGGAAGAGGCAGTTACCTTCACAGAGCTTCCTGGCAAGGATGGGGCTTGAGGAGTTGCTGCTGATGGGGTTCCTGGCAAAGCAGATGAAGGTCATATCACTTTCTCCCCATCTCCAGGAGATGGGGAGGATGGGGCCATTATGGGTTTCATTGGCTGCTTGCCCAAGGGCCTTCCAGGTATAAATCACATCCTCTCCCCCATGTTCCATGTAGCATGTCAGATTGGTCACACAGGTGCCATTCTTATTGCTCTGCAGACCCATGGTGACTTTAGGCCTTGACAGGTGCTCTGTGAAAAAGAAAGGACAACCAAGGGTGGAAACTCTGCCTATAGCTCTCCTTTTTCTGAATTATCCTTGGATACCTTGGACCCGAATCTGTCTAGGAGCTCCAGACTGGAGAAAAAGCAGTAATTCAGAGCAGAATCCTCATTCTTATCTGGAAAAGAGAATTATCTAAGTCTGCTTTCCCACAGGTATATAATAACAATAACAATAAGAATGATAGAAATAATAACACAACAAGAATCTAACTGCCATTTACTAAGCCTAACCACATGGAAAGCGCCGTGCTAAACACATGTTAGATATCCGCTATTTTCTGTTCTAGAGGCTCCTTAATCTCTGTCCTCAGGCTTCCCTTTACTCTCTAGGAGAGTTCACTTTAGTCTCTAGGAGAAAATAGTACTGGAGTAGCCCTTCTGGCCCCCTTCTCTACCTTGCACTGACTCCCCTGTGTCAGAGGATGAGTAATTGGTTCATTAGGGAGATGGTAAGAGTCTGACATTCATCATTTGCCTTTCTCTACTCGTGGGTTTGAGATGTTAAAGATTGCTGTTCAAATGTGGTTTGCGCTTTTCCATCCTCCCCCAGCTAGTTAGCCTGCAGAATGCTTATCTTCTGTTGCCTTCGGCTGTGTCTATACAGAAGACACCTGGATCAGGTGCAGGCCTACCTCCTACAAGCAAGTCTGGAGGCCCATCTCCTGCTGTCCCTGATACTGTGGCTCAGTGAGTGAGGCAGCTATTCTTCTTGTAGCTGTCTGAGTAATTGTTTTGTAATTTGAACTTCCCTGGATGAGTGCCAAGGTCCAGACTTGGGAGGAAGCATTTCTCCTGTCTAGATTTACCAGAAATAATGCTGATATTTTTATCCCCTCCTTCTTGCATCTATGTATCAATTGGTTGAAATCTGTAGAGGAAGAGGTGTGATTGATACTTTGGCCAAAAAAAATCTTCCTAAGGTAGGTATTGCTTTCCTCCCCACTACAGATATGGAAACTAAGACTTGAAGAAATTAAGTAACTTGGCTAAGGTCACGTGACTAAATAAAGAAGCCAGCATTTGACCTTGATCTATGTGATGGCCACTGCACGTATCAGCCATCCACTGCCCCACGCTGCTTCTTATAGCATCTCTGAGTTGGCAGGGACCTCAGGGATCAGCTATATCTACTTCATTCATGAAGGAGTCCCGTCTCCCACATTCTTGCCAAGTGTTTACCCAGCCTCTGCTTAAGCATTCTCATGTCAAGGAGCTCACCACCTCACCAAGGCAGCCATTCACCACTGGAACTTATTCTGCTCACCATAGACATGCAGCACATACTTCTGGGTGAAGGGATCCTGGAAGTTTGAGCTGTATATCTTCACGTGGTAGACCCCTGAGTCATTCTTCTTCAGTTCACTGAGCTTCAGGGAGTAGCTTCCATTTGGGAAGGATACTCTCTCCTTATTACGATTTTGGGTCACTATGATAGTGCCCGCTTCCGGCTGCATGGTGACAAGAGAGGTTGTGTTGAAGGTCCAGACAATAGAGTCAACTTGCTTTACTTTGGACATCAGGGGGAATGTCACGGCTCCACCAAGGGGACCAACCAGCTCTTCCGTGGCTTCAGGGGCTACTGAACCTATAAACAGAGAGAACCATCAAATAAACCTGATTCCCTGTCCTTGCCACCAATTACTCACCCCCTTTGGGTCCTAGAGATTGCTGAGAAACCCACTCGGTCCAACACAAGCAGCTCCTGGGAAACCTTTTGGAATTTTCTCACACGGAGATTCCTCACATGTTACCCTGTTAAGTAAGTGCTCACATGGAAGCACTGAGATTAGAAATTAATGTTTCAGCTGGGCGTGGTGGCTCACGCCTGTAATCCAAGCACTTTGGAGGCCAAGGCAGGTGGATCACCTGAGGTCAGGAGTTCAAGACCAGCCTGACCAACATGGTGAAACCCCATCTTTATTTAAAAAAAAAAAAACAACAAAAGAAATTTATGTTTCACAACAATCTTAGTTCACTCCCAGAGAGTATGACTTATGAAAAAACATCACTGGTTATGTGGTTGTAGGTGAAAACAGTTAAGAATGTCTGCTGAAGAAACTTCCAGAAGTGGCCAGCTGAGCACTACTAGTCAAACAGTGTGGGGAGTAAGTCATCTTATTCTTACCTATTAAACTTGAGCGACAGACTCTGGGAATAGCACAGAGCAGTGAGATAATTTAGTTTGGGACTCGCAGTTTTAAAGCACAAATTATGATCTTGTTTAATTCTTTTTTTTTTTTTTTTTTGAGATAGAGTCTCACACTGTTGTCCAGGCTGGAGTGCAGTGGCACAATCTCTGCTCACTGCAACTTCCGCCTCCTGGTTTCAAGCGATTCTCTTGCCTCAGCCTCCTGAGTAGCTGGGACTACAGGTGTGCACCACCATACCCAGCTAATTTTTGTATTTTTAGCAGAGGTGGGGTTTCACCATGTTGGCCAGGCTGGTCTTGAACTCCTGACCTCAAGTGATCTGCCCACCTTTGCCTCCCAGAGTGCTGGGATTGCAGGCATGAGCCACCACACTCAGTCTTGTTTAAGTCTTAAAACAGTCCTTAGAGGAAACATTCTTCACATCCCCATCTTACAGATCAGGAATGTGAGGCACAGTGGGGGTAAGTGACCTACTCAAGCCACATAACAGGAGGCAGAGTACACACGAAAACCCACAGGGTTGAGATCATGAAGGACGTATTTGATAGATGAGAAAACTAAATAGCAGAAATGAAAAGAACTTATTCAAGGCTGATAGAAATGCAAAACCTAAGATTAAATCCTCAAAGGTGAGGCAGGGTAGGTAGTCAAGGAAGTAACTGTGTTCTCAGGAGGCAGTAACCCCATGGTGACTCTATAGTCAATACAATAAGCCTCAGCATTCGCGTTGTGATTGAGTTCATTCAAGCAAAGCTATTGCCGTGTGGAGAGCATGTGCATTTTGATTTTACTTGTCCTCAAACTGACCCTTTGCTCATTATAATAAAAATAATAAATGTATCTCTAAAAGTACCAATTTATTTCCTAAGTATCATTTAGGAGCACACATTTTTCCCTCTATAATGTATCAGTCAGTACATATATACTTTGGATTACTCAACCTTTTATCAAATCAACCCATTCAGTAATCTGATTAAAAAAAGACTATTCTCTCTGCTTCCTTAATATTAAGCCAGGATGGTTTTTCAACTGCTCTCTTTGTTCATCTTTAGGAGTGTCAAGTCAAAATAGTTCCAGGGAATGTTACAGATAAAATTAATTTTATTCTGAATTTTTGATCAGTTAATGCATTTGTTCTTTTACTTCAACAGCGAAGATGAAAGTGGTGAATATTTTGAAGTCAAATAAAGATGGGGTATCACTTGTCCCCAAGTAGGTGCAATTTCTACACTTAGGGCAACCTTTAAGTAATTTCATTTTCACATTTCGTTTTGGAGAAATATTTAAGGTGACAAAGTGACAAAACTACCAGGATGTGGCTTTAGTTGCTGGCATGTGTGCAATTACTCTTTTCGCCCTTCCACAGTGCTGTATTCTCAGGGTAAATGACAAGGGACATGACTTGGGTGAGATACAAGAATGTCACCAAATTCATTGTTTCTTGTTAGAATAAAATTGGAGGATGACACAGGGCAAAATCAACATGAGCCTAGATATAGTATATTGTTCTATCTTAAATGTATCTTCAGGGTGAGACAACAGTAGCTCCATGCCATTTTCAGAATGTAGGCTCAGAGAATAGGGGTAGGGTTGGACAGTCCAAACCAATTTTGCTTCTTCTTCCCAACTGACTGGGAAAAGGGATCCAGAAACAAGAGACTTCTTTTTTGAGCTGTCCAAGGCTGAACTGAAGTTCTTTCTGTGATGGTTTTGCACCTGCAGTGTGTGACCCTATAGAGTTTTACCATATCTAAGCAGGTCACACTTGTCAGATTCAGTCATTCCTTCTTTTAACAAGAATTTATTTAATTCCCGTTGTTTAGGAGCCAAGGATATAACTGGAGGGCAAGACAGTCATAATTCTGGCACTCATGGAGTTGGTAGACAGTCACTAAATAAGTAACTACATGTGTTATGAAAAGAGAAGATGCTGGAATTGGTGGCTCACACCTGTCATCCCAGCACTTTGGCAGGCTGAAGCAGGAGGATCACTTGAGGACCGAAGTTTGAGACTGGCCTGGGCAACATAGCCAGACCTTGTCTCTACAAAAAAAAAAAAAAGAAAAAAAAAAAAAACTAGTCATAGTGGCACTCAACTGTGGTCCCAGATACTCGAGAGGCTGAAGTGAGAGGATCCCTTGAGTCCAGAAAGTGGAGGCTGCAGTGAGCCATGATTGTGCCACTGCACTCCACCCTGGATGACAGAGTGAGACCCTGGAGACAGAGTGGATACAACCTCTGCCCACAAGGCCCGAGAGGATTGGGTCCCGTGATATTCATCGACTCTCCTCAGGTGCCAACCTTTCATCTGAGTGAGTGCAGTGAAGATTGTAACTTGCCTCTTCTATAGCTATTTTACCCCTTCTTCTTCCCGTAGAAGCCAAATGGTTTGGGATACCCAGCTCAGGTGGTAGCCCTCCTCCTGCATAGTAATTAGTTCAGGGGCGTCACTTGACATGGGTTGATTGTATAAGGCCAGGATGACAATGTACTGCTGTGGAAAGATATGTAGCCAGGACTGCCACTGACGTGTGGCCACCACACAAGCAGTCAGGCCTCCTCCGTCTCCTGATCCTCAGCTCACTTTCTACCTCACACCATTGTTTGTGCTTTGTACTCCTCTCTGTTCATCTCAACCTTATTCAAACCCGTAAATTCTAGTTCAAAGCTCTTTCCTGAGGAAGTCTCCAACTCTTCCTCACACATATCCCCTGAAATTTTACCACTGACTTCACTTCATTTACACTTTAAGTTCTCCAGGAAGAAATCTCCTCCCTGGGTGGTAACTGAATATATCATTTTGCTGTGAATTAGCCAATGATTGGTCCACAGGATCGGAGGCAAGATCGCCCAGTGAGGGGGTCAGCAAGTTCTGCCCAGAGAGATGTAGAGGTGACTTCTCCTTCTCCAGCATGTAGCAGAAGGAGAAAGAGCTCCAGCCTAACTGGGAGTCAGGACCCTGGGTCCATTCTGGTGCCTCCATAGTCATAATAACAGCAACAAACACCTGGTGTCACTCATGGTTTTTAAGCTAGATCCATGGGCATCCTCTCTCCTGACCTTTAGAATAGCCCGTGAGCTAGAGCTTAAACCCTGCTTTATAATTGAGGACACTGGAGTTTTGAGAAGTGGCGTAACTTTCCAAAAGCCCCCAATGAAGAAGTGTTGGAATAGGGAAGAGGAGTTAGTTCCTCCGTCTCAGAGGTCTGTGTTTTTTCCACTACTGCTTCACCATGTACCACTTCGAGTTTTGGTTTCTGAACCCTCATATGGGAAATAAATAACAACATTTAATTTTCATGTGTTTGGGGAAGATGAAGTGTGAATACAGATCTGAAAGCATTTTGAGAAGTACAGACCAGACTAATAAGGTGGGATGGGGGTGACAAGGTCAGGAAATGGGTACACAAGAGTCAGGCCTTGAGGAGGCGTCCCATCTTTGGTTTTATTTCTGCATGGATAGCTAAAAATGAGAAACAGATATCCCAAAACACCTTTGGACAGTTTCTCAGCAAAGAGAGCCAGAAGGTCAAGACAGTTGTCCCCCGCCTGCCTTTGGAGGTGGAGGGAGCTGGAGCAGGAGACCCTTTGTCTTCTGCCCCAGCCAAGACTCAGATGTCTTTGCATCAGGGAAGTCAGCTGTGAGATGCCCTCTAACAGGAAAGGATAACAGGTCCTGCCCTTTGCCACTTTCCTTTCCTCTTGGTTGTTGCCTCCTTTCCTGTCCTGTCCCCTAGAGTCTCAAGAGTTGAGTGGAGGGAAGGAGACTGATTATGAGGAAGGTACATTATTAGTGCAGTCAGAACCAAGGGGTGGTGATACAGAAGTAAGACTTCGAGGAGGGGAGAGTGGAAAGCCTACTTCCTGTTTTCCAACCCCGTCCCCAAGCACTTCTCTGACCACTTGGTGCCTCTGTCCAAATGCACCAGTGTGTTGTGACACTCTCCTCATGAAAACCACAGACTGGAACATCTCAGAGCTGGGCGGAGTCTTAGGGATTATTTAGTCTGATCCCATTTCACAGATGAGAAGGCTGAGATTCAGAGGGTTATGGTGATGTTTCCCAAGCCAGTGGAAGGTCAGGATTAGGAGCCAAGGCTCCTAAGGCAGGATTTTACAGACTGTGCCCCCTGCTACCCTAAGAGGCTGCGGCAGTGCCTCAGTGTATTTCTGGGGAGCTCAGGAGGAGGTTTAAGGGGTGAGCATAGGCTAGGAGGTTATGGGACTTACTTCCGTTAGAGAGGCTTCTACTCTATAGAGTCATTTATGTATTTGTTTCTGGGTAAAATTTCACTTCATAAAAAGAAACCATGGATTAAACAAACAAACAAACAAACAAAAAAACCCAAAGCGGTTTGAAATCTGTTGAACTTTACTCAAGTTCTCCTTAATGAATGTGCTCACAAAAGAGCATTATAATTCAGTGTCATGTAAGGCAGCAACAGAGGCTTAAAAATTTCCCACTTCAGCTGGGCGCAGTGGCTCACACCTGTAATCCCAGCACTTTGGGAGGTTGAGGTGGGTGGATTATGAGGTCAGGAGTTCGAGACCATCCTGGCCAACATCGGGAAACACCGTCTCTACTAAAAAATATATACATATAAAAATTAGCCAGGTGCGGTGGCAGGCACCTGTAATCCTAGCTACTTGGAAGGCTGAGGCAGAACTGCTTGAACTTCGGAGGCGGAGGTTGCAATGAGCCGAGACTGCACGATTGCACTCCAGCTTGGGTGACAGAGTGAGACTCTGTTTCAAAAAAAAAAAAAAAAGAAAAAGAAAATTTCACAGTTCACCACACCCCTTTCCTAACACTGTAGCCCTAACCTACCACATTCACATTTACGTGGCCCACCACTCTGCTTCTTATTCATCTCCTGCCCCCAATTCTTTGTTTCTTCTGGTTCTTTTCAACACTCTCCCAATTCCTCTCACTCACTTGTTTGTTTTCTTTTTATTGATTATCTTCTCAACACTACTGTATCATCTAATCATTGGCAAATTATTGTGCCCATTTTTCAGACGAGAATACTGAGGCCATAAGAGCTGCTCCTTGGCCCCTCTGAGTTTACCCAGGGTGGCTTCCTGTTGGTTCCTCCATATCCCAGAAACAGAGCTACCTGTTCTTGGGCCTTTCCAGTTTCTACCTCAGATTTATGTACCTAGAGAGGGAAGAAACCCCAATTGATACTCCCTGAGGAAGATACAGCTCAAATGCACATGTAGCGAGCACCTCTCTGGTGCCAGGTCCAGGGATAGGCAGCTTGTTGTGATGAAAAGAGCACTAGCTTTGAAAACTCAATCTCTGGCTACCTTTTAAACGCTGTATTACCCAAGAAATGTAATCTCTCTGCTGAGCCTAGGTTTCCTTATCTATAAAACAGGGATAAAGACATCAGTCCTATAGACTTGCAGGAGATGGTATGAAAAACCCCATGGTTGTAATAACTTAATAAATGGTGATTATTTTAATAATTATTTTGCATTTGATATGTCATTTAAAATGTCAGAATCATTCTGCCACTTAGATTTCATTCTCTGTTACACACCTGGGAAGCGCAAGGCTCAGAGGGAAAGAGTAACTTGCCCACAATAATACAGCTACTAAGTCAAAGTTCCAGGGCAATCTCTGCCTCCTTTCAGCCTCAGGAGGTGCACTACACAGGCTGCCCACAGCCTCCAGAGCAGGACAGAGGAGGATCTGCATGGCAGTTTTTCATACTTGTGCCCTTTTGCCCACTGGTTTCAGGTGGACACCTGGTGCTTTCAAAATCTCTGTCATTCCCCACAACCTTCCACCTTACTTCCTTCAAGTTCCACTTCTGCTCACCATTTTCGTTCAGGGAGTGGCTTTTTTTTTTTTTTTTTTTTTTTTTTTTTTTTTTTTTTTTTTTTTTTATGTTGGCAAAAAACAGTAACACAGGGTGCTAAAGAAGAAAAAAGAGGAAATGTACCA
>CAUYLG010034843.1:0-28179 GCA_963573385.1 Cacajao melanocephalus | reverse complement strand
AAGTAGTTGGGATTACAGGCACCCACCACTACACCCAGCTAATTCTTGTATTTTTAATGAAGTAGAGACAGGGTTTCCCCATGTTGGCCAGGCTCATCTTGAACACCTGACTTTTCTTTCTTTTTCTTTCTTTTTTCTTTCTTTCTTCCCTTTCTTCTCTCCTTTCCTTCTCTCTTTCCTTCCTTCCTTCCTGTTTAATTTCTTTCCTTTTTTCAGAGACAGGGTCGTGCCCTGTTGCCCAGACTGGAGTGCAGTGACGTGATCATAGCTCACTGCAGCCTCCCCTCCTGGGCTCAATTGATCCTCCCACCTCAGCCTCCCAAAGGGCTGGGATTACAGGTCCACACCACCATGCCCAGTCCAAATTTCTTACCTAGCTTCCCTGTTTCAATGGTCCTAACTCCCTCAGGATGTTGGCACAACAAAATTAGATCATGATTGGGAAATGGCTTGAAATAGCTATTATCCTCAAAAATTTGGAGAAAAGGGTATTGTTTTCATCACCATGATTTCAGAGTGGCCCTTTAGGATGGTGGGACTCTCATCTCTGGAGCTGTCTATACAGTTTTCAGACTGTATAGACAACCTGTCAATTCACTCCAACCACTAATTTCATTGATTTCTTTTTTTTCTACTAAATTGACAGACTGAGTAAATTGACTAAATTGACTGGCTATTTTGATATCATTTAGACCTAGCTCAAGTGGTGCTGATCATGAAGGGAGAAATAATTGTTATTGACATTGCAGCAATGATCAAAGACACCCTTAGTGTGGGCTGACAGAGGAGTGCTGGGATCTTACCACGGAACTAGCTTCATGCTTCACCACGCTAAGGTTCAGAGAACAAACCCTGCCCAATCTACTTTGCTGCAGTAGTAGAGGGTTGATCAGAACGGAGGGCAGATCAGGACAAAAAATCTTTGGAAAGAATCCATCCGTACATAAGTGCACCAGCTATTCAAGAGGCAGGAGGATCACTTGAGGCCAGGAGTTCAAAACCAGCCTGGGCAAAATGGCCACATCTCATCTCTACAAAAAATAAAATAACTAGCTGGGCATGGTGGTGCATGCCTGTAGTCCCTGCTACTACTCAGGAGGCTGAGGTTGGGGACCACTTGAGACAAGGAGTTTGAGACCAGCCTGGGCAATATAGAAAGACCACATCTCTACAAAACAAAACAAAAAATTTCAATTAGCTAGGTAAGTTGACACAGATGCCTGTTTCCTGGCTACTCAGGAGGCTGAGGCAGGAGAGTCACTTGCGCCCAGAAGATCAAGGCTGCAGTGAGCCAAGACGGTGTCACTGCACTCCATTCTGGGCAACGGAGTAAGACTATGTCTCTAGAAAAAAACAAAATTAAAATGTTTTAAAAGAATACATAAATGCATCTTATCAGTGTGAGTCTATGTGCCAAATTCTGACCGTATGAAAGAGCTAACAGGGCTAAAGTGACTCCAGACACTCACTGTGGTAGGCTGAGTAATGGCCCCAAAAGATCTCCCCATCCTAATTACTGGAATCTATGGATGTTACTTTTCATGGCAAAAAGAGCTTTGAAGATGTAGTGGGTTTTTTTGTTGTTTTTGTTTGTTTGTTTGTTTGAGATCAAGTATCACTCTATCACCCAGGCTGGAGTGCAGTGGTGCAATCATGGCTCACTGCCACTGCTGCCTCCCAGGTTCAAGTGAAACTCTTGCCTCAACCTCCCGTGTAGCTGGGATTACAGTTGCCCACCACCACACCCAATTAATTTTTGTTTTTTTGTTTGTTTGTTTTTTGAGACGGAGTCTCACCCTGTCACCTAGGCTGGAGTGCAATGGCATGATCTCAGCTCACTGCAACCTCCACCTTCTGGCTTCAAGTGATTCTCCTGCCTCAGCCTCCTGAGTAGCTGGGATTATAGGCACTCACCACCACACCCAGCTAATTTTTTGTATCTTTAGTAGAGATGGGGTTTCACCATGTTGACCAGGTTGGTCTCAAACTCCTGACCTCAGGTGATCCACCAGCCTCAGCCTCCCAAAGCGCTGGGATTACAAATGTAAGCCACCGCACTTGACCTAAAGATGTGACTAAGTTCAGGATCTTGAGATGGGGGATTACAATGGACAGATATCCAGTCTGGGTGAGTCCAATATAATCACAAGTGTCCTTTTTATTGGCGGAATTCTGGGGGAGATTTGACTTACAGAAGGGGAGTAGGAGCTGTGAGGACACAAGCAAGGGGCTGAAGTGATGTGAAGAAGGGGCCATGAGCCAAGGAGTGCAGGCAGACCCCAGAAGTTGGGAAAAGCTGGAAATTAATTCTCCCCTAGAGCTTCCAGAAGGAGTGGGTCCTGCAAATACCTTGACTTTAGCCCGGCAAAACTCGTTTCATACTTCTGGCTTGCAAGACTCTAAGAGAATAGATTCATATTGTTTCAAGTCACCAAGTTTGTGGCAATTTTTTAGAGGCAGTAATAGGAATACAATACACTCCCTACCGGTGGTCTTCTAGCTGTAGCCCCTGGTGGAGATGCTTCAGGGAAGGAGGGGAGGCTGAATGGCTGGAATGGGTAGAGGTCATATGCCCTGCATGTGTGTGTGTGTGTGTGTGTGTGTGTGTGTGTACGTGTGTGTTTTCTTCTTTCCAACTTTCTGCAAGCTGAGGAGCAAGGAGAGCCAGTCCAAGCCCCAGAGCTGAAGAACTTGGAGTCTGATGTTCAAGGGCAGGAAGCATCCAGCACTCGAGAGAGATGTAAGCTGGGAGGCTAGGCCAGTCTCTTCTTTTCACGTTTTTCTGCCTGCTTGATATTTGCTGGCAGTGGATTCGATGGTGCCCACCAGGTTAAGGGTGGATCTGCCTTCCCCAGCCCACTGACTCAAATGTTCATCTCTTTTGGCAACACCCTCACAGACACACCCAGGATCAATACTTTGTATCCTTCAATCCAATCAAGTTGATACTCAGTATTAAACGTCACAGAGGAGTCCAGAGCTGCAGTGAGCTATGATCACAAAAGCCACTGTACTCCAGCCTGGATGACACAGTGAGATCCTGTCTCTAACAAATAAATTAAGGCTGGTTTCATTTTATGCCTTTTAGTACAGAGCCATTACCAGTTCCAGGACAGCTGACCACTCTGTGAGTTCCCTGTGTCACCCACTACCGTGCTTGGGCTGTTGTGCCAGTGGGTGACCTTATACAGAAAGAGATAGCTGATTCTGGTCCCTCTTGCACCCCACAGCTGGAGAGATGAATGCTGCCTTGTGTGCAGAGCAGATTGTCATGGAGGTGGCAGAGCAGGCTGGGTAATGGGGCACAGACAGGGAGGCAGCATTGGAAACAGCTGCAGGCTCATTAGGGGCACTCGGGTGAAATCTGGACCACCCCACTCCTAGCCATATGCTCAGCTGCAAACCACAGCTGCTTGCCAGCGAATCTCTCCTCTAAACAGCAGTGGCAGAGTCAACATCCTCTCCCAGCTCTGGGGGCACCGTCTCTTGCTTCTCAGCCACTTGCTTTGAAGTCCCACTGAGGAAGCATCCTGTTGGCGAAGCATCAAGTAGAAGGAATAGGGTTTTCAATGAAGCCAGAGCTTTTCTGTGATTGTACCGCAGAGGAAGGAGGGGGAAAGAAATAGTGGATTAGCTGGGAAGGCACTGTCCTGTGTCATTCCACTTCCCAGCATTCTTCTCGCCTTTACCCAACTACAGGCATCGCAATCTCTCACCTAAATAAAGCTTCTCACCTGGGCATTTGAGATTCTCAACCATCCTGTCCCTATTAACCACTCCAAGGATTCTTTCAATTCTTCCACTCAGTGGGCACTCACAGACCCCAAGGTACGCCATTGCGTTGGAACATTACTTTCATGTGGAAGCAGTTTTGACTATCTTTTCCAATGCTGTCTCCTAGTCCTCATACGTCTGGCACAGAGTGGGCACAATAAATACTTATGAAGGGATGAATGCCACTCACTTGATACCCGCTAGGTACGAAACACAGTGCTAGGCATTTCTGGGTGTGAGATCCTAACCTCCTTGTGTCTACACGTCTGAAACGGAGGCAAATAGACAATACATCATCAAGGACTCTTCACTCTTAAAAATACAGAACTCCAGCCTGGAAAACATAGCAAAACCCATCTCTACAAAAATAAAAATAAGAATAATCAGTAGGGCATGGTGGTGCATGCCTGTAGGCCCAGATACTTGGGAGATTGAGGTGGGAGGATAGCTTGAGCTCAGGAGTTTGAGGCTACAGTGAGCTATGATTGTACGCCTGCATCCCAGCTGATGCAACAGAGCCAGCCTCTGCTTCCAAAATAAATAAATAAAAATATAAAATAATAATGCCCATATTTCCAGACTTTATGAACATCCTGTAGAAAATTGGATGAATAATATGTTCAGAGGGTTGCTGTGAGAATCAAATGAAACTCTGTATGTATATATAGAGAGACAGATTGATAAAGGCATTTATTAAGTGGAATTTGCTCATGTGATTATGAAGGCTAAGAAATGCCAACATCTGCAATTGTCAAGCAGGAGACTCAGGAGAGTTGATGGTGTAAGCTCCACTCCGAGAGTGGCAGGCTCACATCCCCAGAAAATCCAATGTTTCAGTTCGAGCTTTATATATACGTAAAGGTCCAAGTTCAATCCCTGACACAGAGTACAGTCCAATAGTGTTAGCCATTATTATTATGTGGCTATTATTACAAAGATTCACAGAATGGCAGTCAATGGAGGAGACAAACAAACAATTGCAGTCCAAACTAAAAGGCACAATCACAAAATTACAAACAAAGCCCTGTGGGGTCCCAGAGGCTCTATCTTAAAAACGTTTCTAGAGGCCGGGCGCTGGGGCTCACACCCGTAATCCCAGCACTTTGGGAGGCCGAGGAAGGTGGATCACTTGAGGTCAGGAATTTGAGACCAGCCTGGCCAACATGGTGAAACCCTGTCTCTACTAAAAATATAAAAATTAGCCGGGTGTGGCAACGGGCGCCTGTAATCCCAGCTACTCAGAAGGCTGAGGCAGGAGAATCGCTTGAACTGGGGAGGCGGAGGTTGCAGTGAGCCGAAATCGTCCAACTGCACTCCAGCCTGGGTGACAGAGTGAGACTGCATCTCAAAAAATATATATATGTCTAGAGCCAAGATCTTTTTATACCATCCTCACCAGTAGCATTCTAGTACAAGGGACCGATGTTTCTTACTTAGATTATTTCAGTTGCCTCCTAACTTGTCTCCCTGCCCTAACATCTGCCCTATCCCTTTCCTATCGCTTACAATCTATTCTCAGCACAGCAGCCAGGGACATTGCTAGAATTTGAGTCTGGTTACATCACCCCCATGTAAAACTCTCCAGTAGCTCTCCACCAAATATTGGACTATAAACCTAGAAACAAGCAAAGCTACGAAACTAGAGGCTGGGCGCAGTTTCCATGTCACTCCAAGTAAGCACCAGGACTGCTACTATTGTCTCCTGTGAGGGTTAATTTTAGGTGAACTTGACCGGGTCACGTGGTGCCCAGATATTTGGTCAAACATTATTCTGGGTGTGCTCGTGAGGGTGTTTCCACATGAGATGAACATTTGAACTGATAGACTGAGTCGATCAGTTTGCCCTCCCTAATGTACATAGGCCTCCTGCAGTCAATTGAAGGCCTGAAGAGACCAAAAGGCTGACTAAGAAGGAATTCTTCCTGCCTGACTGCATGAGTTGGGACATTAGTCCTTTCCTTCATTCATGCTCAAAGTGAAACACTGGGTCTTTTGGGGACGTGAGCCTGCCACTCTCAGAGTGGAGCTTACACCATCAACTCTTCTGAGTCTCCTGCTTGACAACTGCAGATGTTGGCATTTCTTAGCCTTCATAATCACTTGAGCAAATTCCACTTAATAAATGCCTTTATCAATCTCTGTCTCTTTCTCCCTCTCTCTATGTATACATATATACACCTTCATACATATATACAGAGCTGACCTTTGGACAATGCAAGGGTTAGGGCATTCAACTCCTGCACAGTCAAAAATCTGTCTATAGCTTTTTTTTTTTTTTTGAGACAGGGTCTCACTGTCACCCAGGCTGGAGTGGTGCAGTGGCACTAACCCAGCTCACTGTAACCTCATCTCCCAGGTTCAAGCGATTCTCCTGCCTCAGCCTCCCAGTAGCTGGGACTATAGATACACACCACCATGCCAATTTTTGTATTTTTTGGTAAAGACGGGATTTCGACCATGTTGGCCAAGCTGGTCTCAAACTCCTGACCTCAAGTGATCCTCCAGCCTCAGCCTGCCAAAGTGCTGGGATTACAGGTATGAGCCACCACACCCAGCCCAAAAATCTGTCTAAAACTTTTGACTCTCCCAAAACTTAATTATTAATAACCTACTGTTGACCAGAAACCTTACTGATAACCTAGTCAATTTACACATATTTTGTATGTTGTATCACAAACTGTACCCTTACAATAACATGAGCTACAGAAAAGAAAATGTTATTAAGAAAATATAAGGAAGAGAAAATCTATTTACTATCCACTAAGAAAAAGTGGATCATCCTCATGGTTTTATCCTCATCCTGGTTGTCTTCGCATTGAGGAGGCTGAGGAAGAGGAGGAAGAGAAGGCATTGGTCTTGCTGTCTCGGGGTAGCAGAGGCGGAACAAGATACCCATATAAGTGGACCCATGTTAAACCCACGTTGCTCAATGATCAACTCTGTGTGTGTGTGTGTGTGTGTGTGTGTGTATGTGTGTGTGTCTCCTATTGGTTCTGTTTCTCCAGAGACCCTTGCCTAATACACCTACAAATTCTAGGTGATCTTCCACCTGCTCCCAAACCCATCACCTACACCAACATTACCTTTTTTTCTTTTTGAGATGGAGTCTCGCTCTGTTGCCCGGGCTGGAGTACAATGGTGTAATCTCAGCTCACTGCAATCTCCGCCTCCCGGGTTCAAGTGATTCTCCTGCCTCAGCCTCCCGAGTACTGGGACTTCAGGTGCCCACCACCATACTCGGCTAATTTTTGTATTTTTTAGTAGAGATTGGGTTTCACCATGTTGGCCAGGCTGGTCTTGAATGCCTGATCTCAGGTGATCCGCCCACCTCAGCCTCCCAAAGTGCTGGGATTATAGGCATGAGCCACTTCACCCGGCCTATATCTATTTGTTGATTGAATCAGTGACTACATCAAAACTTTAAGCTTGATTTTTGAGGGAGGGAAAAGTGTTCTAGATGACACTGAAAGATATATAAACTATTACAACAGAAAACTGAGGTTTTGCTGAGTGTCGGTTAAGAATTATGTGACTTCCAGGCACAGTGGCTCATACCTGTAAGCCCAGTGCTTTGGGAGGCCAAGGTGGAAGGATTACTTGAGGCTGGGAGTTTGAGACCAGCCTGGGCAACATAGCAAGATCCTGTATCTAAAAATGAATACGAAAATATGAACTGGGCATGATGGTGCACGCCTGTAATCCCAGCTACTCCAGTGCCTGAGTTGGGAAGATGGCTTGAGCCCAGGAGTTCCAGGTTGCAATGAGCTATGATCTACACCACTGCACTCCGGCCAGGGTGACAGAGTGAGACTCTGCCGCTAATAAAAAAAAAAAAAATAAGCAGCAACGAATTTAGGGTTTTGCCCTCCAACAAGGACCTGGATTACAGACACTCCACACTGCTGATTAAGGGCTGATCTTTCTGCTTTTGCAGCCAGCAAGGCACAGAGCATGTTTGACATCCTTATCTATAAATTAAGGAGCCCAACAAGGACATAAGCTGGAGGTAAGCAAAGTGAGTAGCTCCATGCAGAGCCAAGATTGTCCTCAGAAAACAGCTCTGGGTCTGTTCCAACACTGAGATAAATTGGAGACAGAAGCCCTCGAGTCAATGCCAACAAGAACAGCTGCAATATTTTTAGTTGGAAATAGCCCACCAGAGTCATCACATCTCAATGAAGAAATCAAACACAGAAGGTCTAGTTTTTAACTGGTGTGACACCCTGGTAAAACCTGCAAGAAAAGCTGGTAGTGAAATATTGACCCCGGTAAGTAAATGAGTTGTCTTGCTATAAATGGTTGTCAAAAGCAAGAAGTTGTGAAGGTTAAAGTTGTAATGTACATCCAGGAGGCAAGAAGAAACAAAAAGACTGAAGGCTGGACCTCGAGAGTGCTGGCTCTGGTCTCTAGTGGGATCGTAGCCAAATGGGAAACCGACTACGTGCTCTTTGTTCTCAGCCATGAAATGGGGCTATTCAGTACCCTACCTATTCCATAGGGTAACCATGTGAGTCAAATGAGGTAAAGTTTGCAGAAGTATCTTAAAGAATTGTAGTCTAGTCACGGTGGCTCATATCTGTAACCCCAGCACTTTGGGAGGCTGAGGCAGGAGGATCACTTCAGGCCAGAAGTTTGAGACCAGCCTAGGCAGCAGAGCAAGACCCTGTCACTTTAAAAAAATTTTAAAGTTATCTGTATGTGGTAACTTGCATCTGTATTTCCAGCCACTAGAGAGGGCAAGGCAGGAGGATCGCTTGAGCCCAGGAGTTTGCGGCTGCCATGAGCTATGACGGCACTCCAGCCTGAGTGACAGAGTGAGATCTTGTCTTTAAAAATTAATCTTTAAAAAATAGTAAGCCCCATATAAGTGTGAAATAACAAAAGTGAACTATCAGCAAGGACTGTTAAAGGCGATGGTCTGTGGATATGTTAGTTAGACAGGCATTTCTCAAAGGATTCACTGCTATTTGGGGAATAAGCCTAACTAATGCTTGTTGATAGTCGTAATCAGCTGTTACTGATGATAGAGTGGCATGTGCGGTGGCTCACACTTGTCATCCTAGCACTTTGGGAGGCTGACACAGGCAGATCATTTGAGGTCAGGAGTTTGAGACCAGCCTGGCCAACATGGCAAAAACCCCGTCTCTACTAAAAAAGTCACATGTGATTGAAATCACCTATGTTCAAGGCTATTCATCACAGCATTCTTTATAACAACAACAAAAAAAGATTGAAAACAGCTTAAATGTTACTTTAAATAAATTAAGATATCTCCAAAGAATGGAACACTTTCTAAACTATAGGAATCTCTGTATGTCCTTATATGGCATTACTACCAAAATATATTAAGTTTTTTTGTTTTGATGAACAGAATATAGATATGTTACTATTTATATAAGTAAGAAAGAGAAAAAGAAGATATACGGGTAGGGTTTTTTACTTGGATACACATAGAATATTTTTGGAAGTACACCCATGGTATTAGTAATATTAGTTGATTCCAGAGAGAAAAAATAGGCAATTGAGGAATAAATGAAAGAATGGATGGGTGGAAGATAGATATGGACAATAAACTTTTTTTTTTTTTTTTTTGAGACAGTCTTGCTCTGTCACTGAGGCTGGAGTGCAGTGGCACAATTTTGGCTCACAGCATCCTCCACCTCTTGGGCTCAAGGGATTCTCCTGCCTTAGCCACCCAAGTAGCTGGGATTACAGGAGCCCACCACTACATCCAGCTAATTTTTGTATTTTTGATAGAGACGGGGTTTCACCATGTGCCAGGTTGGTCTCTAACTCCTGGGCTCAAGTGATCTGCCCACCTAAGCCTCCCAAAGTGCTGGGATTATAGGCGTGAGCCACTACACCCGGCTGACAATAGATTCTTTACTATATATCCTAATATGGTTTGGATTTTGTCCCACAGGAACGCATTACCTAAATAAGTTAAATTAAAAATAAAAAGACAATATAAAATACATTAGACATGCTCATTGTAGAAAAACTTCAAAATATAGGAAAGTATAAAGATATAATGATTCTATAGTTTCATAACTGAAAATAGCCATTATTAATGCTTGATATATTTCTTTCTAGTTTTTTTTTGTAATTTTTACATAACTAAGATCACATGGTATGTAGATTTTTATAATCTACCCTAAAAATATATCATCAGCATTTTCCCGCATCACTAAAATGTTAACAGAATGATTATTTTAATGAATGACTTCAAGTCTATCATATGAATGCACCACAGTTTAACTAATACCCTTGAACATTTAGCAGTTTCCCATTTTTTATATAATCATCTTCAGGCATAGATCATTGTCTGTGACTCTGATTATATCCTTAAGCTGAATTCTTAAAAATAGACTTACTGGGTCAAAGGGTGTAATTTGTTGTTGTTTCTTGATACAGATTGCCAGATTCCCTTCAGAAAATCTTGTACCAATTTACAATCCTATCAGCAATGTATGAAAACTCCCTTTGTGCTATAACCCAGGGCTGTTTTGACATCACAGTAGGATGTCCAGGACTCTAGCTGTTCTCCAGCTCCAGATGAAAACCAATCAGACAGATAGCCACTCTGTGAGCCTCCAGGTGTAAATTACACACTTTTGCTAATTCCCTTGTAAAAGCACCTTTTCTGGATTCCTAAGAAAGGTATCCTGCATTGGTAGGTGAATGCACTGTTATCACTAAAAATAACACTGTCCCAAGTATCCTGAGAGATATTTTGTCCCTGGCCTAAGAGAAATCTCTTTCATAAAGTAATTCCTCTACTTACAAGTAAACGTACCAGGCTTTAAATTACACCACAAAATTGTGCTGCAAGAAAATTCCAACCCTACATGGACTTCAAGTTGATTTAAGAAGCAAGACTTTTGGTACTAACATGGCTACATAAATAAGTAGCCTTCTCTCTTTTACCCCATTTCACCCCCTTTTCACCCTAGAAATCATACAAAAGCAAAGGGAGAATTATAAACCAAACTGATATGGTTGGGCTCTGTGTCCCCACCCAAATCTCATCTTGAATTGTAATCCGCACGTGTCAAGGGCAGGACCTGGTGGGAGGTGATTGCATCATGGGGGAGGTTTCCCTCATGCTGTTCTTGTGATAGTGAATGGCTTCTCATGAGATCTGATGGTCTTATATGTATTTGACCTTGTCTGCTACAACTACGCTTCTCTCTCCTGCCACCTTGTGAAGTAGGTGCCTGCTTCCCCTGCCGCCATGATTGTAAGTTTCCTGAGACCTCCCCAGACATGTGGAACTATCAGTCAATTAAACCTCTTTCAGCAATTAAACCTCTTTACAGCAGCATGAAAACAGACTAATACACACACAAATCATTGTTTCCACAGAGCTTGGAGACAGACTCCAGATTTTGAAGTACATGGAACGTGCCTACTGGGGTTGAATAGGGTTTGTTTTGTCACCTCCAAATCTCATGTTGAAAATTGATCCCCAGTCATTCAAGAGGGCTCTGCCCCCAGGACCCCAGGACTCCAATCACTTCCTACCAGGTCTTGCCCTTGACACATGGGGATTACAATTCAAGATGAGATTTGGGTGGGGACACAAAGCCAAACCATATCAGTTTGGTTTATAATTCTCCCTTTGCTTTTGTCCTTGGAACCTTGAATGAATGGTTCCAAGTCATTGATGAGGGCTCTGTCCCTAGGATCCCAGGTCCTGGAGGAGAATGACAGAGCCCTCATGAATGACTTGAGTTTGAGACCAGCCTGGCCAACTTGGTGAAACCCCATCTCTACTAAAAATACAAAAATGAGCCAGGCATGGTGGCAGGTGCCCATAATCCCAGAGCCCTCATGAATGACTTGGAACCATTCATTCAAGAGTGAGTTCTCACTCTTAGTTCCTACTAGAATTGGTTGTTGAAGAGAACCTGTCACCTCCTCCTTCTCTGTCTTAGCACACACTCCCCTTCACCTTCCACTGTGAGTAGAATCTTCCTGAAGCTCTCATCAGAAGCAGATGCTGGTACCATGCTTCTTGTATAGCCCGTAGAACTGTGAGTCAATCGAACTTCTTTTCTTTATAAGTTACCCAGCCTCAGTTATTCCTTTTTTCTTTTTTTTTTTCAGTTTTTTTTTTTTAGAGACAGGGTCTTGCTCTGTTGCCCAAGCAGGAGTAAATTGGTGCAATCACAGCCCACTGCAGCCTCCAACTCCTGGGCTCAAGTGACTTCTGCCTCAGTTTCCTGAGTAGCTAGGACTTCCCAGGAAGGAAATGGTGCATTCCAATCTACTGCCATGTGACTAGCCTGAGCTTGACCACGTCACATCCAAATAGAAGTTTTAAGTGCAACTGCAGGTTCTTCTCAGATCACTTGCTCTTCCCCTCTGTCAAAAGCATGGGCAGGCCGGGTACAGTGGCTCATGCCCGTAATCCCAGCACTTCAGGAGGACAAGGTGGGAGGATCGCTTGAGGCCAGGAGTTCTAGATCAGCCTGGACAGCACAGCGAGACCCCATCTCCACAAAAAAAATTTTTAATGGCTGAACATGGTGGTGTGCACCTACAGTACCAACCACTGGGGAGGCTAAGGCAGGAGGATTGTCTGAGCCCAGGAGTTCAAGGCTGCAGTGAGCTGTGATTGCATCACTGCACTCCAGCCTGGGTGACAGCAAGACTCTGGCTCAAAGAAAGAAAGTATGGACACATCTCACATTGAGGCTATTCCTGCAGCCTGGATCCCAGAGTGATGTGATACATTGTACAGAGACCCGATGAGTCACAACAGTAACCCACGTAAAACATGGCCAAAAAACTACTATTGCCATAGGCCAGTGAGATTTGAGATTGCTTGTTGCATGGCAAATTGGTCAATACAGAAATAATCCACGTGTGCAAATTTTGGGAGATACTGAGTTTTTAACTATCTTTCTCATTGTCAGGAGATTTTCTCCATATTAAACTTAGGATGCAATACTTATATTGATTTCACAACACTTTTATAGCAGTTACTATATGCCAAGAACTATGCCAAACAATTTGCAAAAATTAATTAACTGAATCATCATTAAACCTCCTAAGATAGGTTCTCTTATTGCGCCCATTTCACCGATGTGGAAACTGAGGCAGAGAGAGGTCAAGGTCACACAGCAGGTAAGCAGCAGTGTCAGAGGTCAAACCTACACTGTGTGGCCCTCGAGTCCACGTCCTCAACCACTACGCTATGCAATTTTCATGACCATTAATATTTATTGATTATAATTTATACTTAGCATGCTCAATCGTATTTGATTCTCATAACTCCAGGAAGTTGGGGGAGGAATTGACACTCAGAGATTTAAAGTTACTTGCCCAATGTCACACAATGACCTGGATGGCAACAAAGTCCATGCTCTATTAAAAAAAAAAGAAAGAAAGAAAGAAAGAAACCAGGCTGGACGAGGTGGCTCACGCCTGTAATCCCAGCACTTTGGGAGGCCGAGGCAGGTGGGTCACCTGAGGTCAGGAGTTTGAGACCAGCCTGGCCAACACAGTGAAACTTCGTCTCTACTAAAAATATAAAAATTAACCAGGTGTGGTGGTGGGCGCCTGTAATCCCAGCTACTTGGGTGGCTGAGGCAGGAGAATCACTTGAACCTGGGAGGCAGAGGTTGCAGTGAGCCAAGATTGTGCCATTGCACTGCAGCCTGGGCAGCAAGAGCAAAACTCCATCTCAATAAAGAAATCAATCAATAAATTAAATAAATAAATGTTTTAAAAGTAACCTTCAAATACTAATATAATCAATCAGTTTAATTCTTCCTATTCAAATCTGATGGGCAGAGATGTATCAACTGAGTCTTTACCACCATTCTGTTTCCAAGAATTTGTTCATGCTCACCACCACCACTATCCTTAATAAATGTTTTTTGGATATCTACTTTATCGAAGACATTAGGCAAGGCTCCCATGCCTCAGTTAAGACTGGAGAAATTGGCTCACTCTAACTAGGTCCTGACATGGTGAAAGGTGAAATAAACAAACACTCCTGTGGACAGAGGAGCATCCGGCACCCTGGTCAGGTAGCTCTCACTTGGGGACGACAGTTTTCACAAGATTGCGTAGCAGCCAGCTGCCCCAGAAAGTGGCAGGCACAGAAAACACAATATTCCCGTCCTCCTCCTGTTTCATTATCACCAGTGAGAGCGTCGGCATGAAAGGAGCAGTGTAAAATGGACAATTCACACACCTTCTGCGTTTCTCCACAATGTCAGTCCCTGCTGTTGCCATGGCCGCTATGGTCTTCTCACAAGAAGAGCATTAGACACGGACCAGCAGGGAAGCACACGCTTACAGACACATGCCTGTACTCACAAACACACACATGCGTGCACAAACGCACACTCCCTACATCTCTTCTCCACGCCCAAAAGATGGCAGGGAATCTGGAAAAAAGAAAGAGATGGTGAGCCTTTGAAGGTCTCCTCTTTTTCTTTCCTGGGAGCCTTGAGAACACCAGCTTTTTTTTTTTTTTTTTTTTTTTTTTTAAACAGAGTTTTGCTCTTGTCGCCCAGGCTGGATGTGATGGCATGATCTTGGCTCACTACAACCTCTGCCTCCCGGGTTCAAGTGATTCTCCTGCCTCAGCCTCCCGAGTAGCTGGGATTACAAGCATGCGCCACCATGCCCCCCCTAATTTTGTATTTTTAGTAGAGACGGGGTTTCTCCATGCTGGTCAGGCTAAGACCAGCTTCTTTAAGTCCTCTTACAGAAGCAGTCACGAAACATTTTGGCACCAGGGACCAGTCTTGTGGAAGGCCATTTTTCCACGGACAGTTGCGGGGAGGATTAGATTCTCACTATGGGTCTCCGGCATGCCTTTCCTGCATGTCACACAGTAGCGGGAGTACTGAAGACAGGAAGGTGACGCCAGTCTTGGGCAATACTGTACAGCAGCGGTCCCCAACCTTTTGGGCACCAGGAAGCGGTTTCGTGAAAGACAATTTTTCCACAGATCGGGTTGGCAGGGACGGTTTTGAGATGATTCAAAAGCATTACATTTATTGTGCACTTTATTCCTATTATTATGACATTGTAATAGATAATGAAATAATTCTACAACTCACCATCATGCAGAATCAGTGCGAGCCCTGAGCTTGTTTTCCTGCAACTAGACGGTCCCATCTGGGGGTGATGGGAGGCAGTGACCGATCACCAGGCATTAGGTTTTCACAAAGAGCGCGCAACCTAGATCCCGCGCATGCGCAGTTCACAGTAGGCGTTGTGCTCCCGCGAGAATCTAATGCCACCGCTGATGTAACAGGAAGTGGAGCGAAGGCAGGAATGCCAGCGTCGGGGAGTGGCTGTAAATACAGGTGAAGCTTTGCTCACTTGCTCACCACTCAACTCCTGCTGTGCAGCCTGGCTCCTGGCAGCCTATGGACCGGTATCAGTCCACAGCCCAAGGGTGGGGATCCGTCTTACAGCACAAGTGGCTCCAGGGGAATCTTTGTCCAGTTTCTTCCTTCACCGTCAAACAAACTACTTATGGAACACAGAGGTCTAAGCGCCCTCGAGGTCTCATCTGATACACCTGCCACCTTCAGGCAGAGCACAGCTAGTGATGATAATATGGGCTTTCCTTCATTCCTGCCCACCCAGCCCTCCTGAAGCCTCCTGCTACCCAGGGAAAGCTCAGCCCCTCTAAGACCTTTGAGCGACACTTGCCTTTAAATGGGGAGAATTAAGGAGCTCTGCTTCCATATTCCGAGCATTTGGATGTCAGTCAGTCCTTCTCTGAACAGGTGGCCTCATTCTCAAAACTGAGATTTGTCCCCACTGACACCTGCACCTGAGCTTCTGGCCATCCGGACCTTGTTTTGATGAACTACTCCCTGGTGATAAACACCTATTCCTCCAGGACAAAAAGGAACCATGCTTTGAAGTTGGTGTTTGTTTATTTGTTGTAGGGACAGAGTCTCCCTCTTTTACCAGGCTGGAGTGCAGTGATGCAATCATAGCTCACTGGAGCCTTGAACTCTTGGGCTCAAGAGATTCTCCAGCATCAGCCTCCCAAATAGCTGGGACTGCAGGTGCACACCACAATGCCTGGCTAATTTGGTGGGGAGGGGGGGTTTGGTAAAGATAGGGTCGCACTATGTTGCCCAGATTGATCTTGAACCCCTAGGCTCAAGCGACCCTCCCACCTAGGCCTCCCAAGTAGCTGAGACTACAGGTGTGAGCACCATACCTAGGCCAACCACCATGCTTTTGCTAGTCTTCCTTTTCAAGGCCAAGTCTCCCGTCATACAAATCCAGCTCTAAGCTTGAGCCTGGCTTTCTACATTGATGCCACCAAATGTCTCATCTACCTCACTGATCTTCAACACAATCCGTCACCATTTTGGGGGGGTGCTGATTACTTATTGCTGAATTAGTCATTTCCTATCAGTCAGTGATCATATTATTTGGTCCTATCATAACACATTTCTTACTGTAATCGAATTTGGGGGTTGCAAATGCCCCCACCAGCCCCTCCAGTCCTTTTGGGCAAGTACCACATAGGTAGTGCATCTTATTTCATCTGTGTATCCATAGCAACTGGTCCCCAGAGAAAGCCCTCAGCTAGTAGTTGCTGAACGAACACCAATCACCAGCCATGGCTGTCTGGCATTCTCAGCTGGGTGATCAAGATTCAAAGGGCTAGAAAACTCAGGTCAGCCCCGGAGAGTTACCATCAAGAAGCTAAAAGACATGCTGCCTCACAGGCCACAGTTAAGATTTTGCCTTTTTCTGTCTCTGTTGCTATGGGAATGGAGCTCCCCATATGTGGCAGAATCATATGAGTATTTCTTCCAAGTAGCATCTCTGAGTGGAATTCCCATCGCAAGGATTAAGCATTTCTCTCCCAGGAAGCTTTAGATGCCATTTAGATCCTCTGGGATTCAGAGGATCCTAGAGTCTGAAGAGAGAGGAGAGAAGACCACCTCCCTATTTCCTTTAACCACCCCAACCCTACACCCCATGTTCATCATCTCTCTCTTCCTTCCTCTCCAGCCCAAATCCTCAGAGAGCCAAGTGGCCTCTCAGGATCTTCTTATAAAGACAGACTTCTGGCCAGGCACAGTGGCTCATGCCCGTAAACCCAGCACACTGGGAGACTAAGGAGGAAGACCATTTGAGGCCAGGAGTTTGAGACCAGCCTGGGCAACATAGCAAGATTCCATCTCTATTGACAAGAAACAGAAAGATAGACCTCTGATCTGTGCAAAGGAGAGTAACAAAATCACCTCCACGTTAAGGGAACATCTGAAGCAATTTTATCTGCTCTGTAACCACAATAGAGTCAATATAACTTAAAGAGGAAAAAATGGCCTAGATGAGGGATATCTGTAAAGAAGAGAGGAAGCAAGCATTTATTAAGCATCTACTTTGTGTCAAGTGTTATATTGGTTGGGCTCTGTGTCCCCACCCAAATCACATCTTGAATTGTGATCCCCATAATCCCCACGTGTCAAGGGCGGGACCTGGTGGGAGGTGATTGGATCACGGGGACAGTTTCCTCCATGATTTACTCATAAGAGTGAATAAGTTCTCACGAGATCTGATGGTTTCATTTTATGAGTGTCTGACATTTCCTCCTACACACACTATCTCTCTTGCCTGCCACCACATAAGACATACCTGCTTCCCTTCCGCCATAATTGTAAGTTTCCTGAGGCTTCTCCAGTCATGGAGAACTGAGTCCATTAAACCTCTTTTCTTTATAAATTACCCAGTCTTGGGTATTTCTTCATAGCAGTGCAAAAATGGACTCATACAATGTACTTTCTCACTTAACTTGCAGAGAATTCCATGCAATAAGTGCCACTACCTCCTTTTACAGATGAAACAGTGGAGGCTCAGCTATCTCAAGTAACAGTTAAGTCATAAAGCCAAGACTGGAACTTAACTCAGATTTTCTGAATCCCAGCGTAGTGCTCTTTCTACTATATCGGAGCCTCTCCCACACATAATGAGCATGCATTATCCTAACCAAGACTTTCATTTTTGATTTCATTTTCAGTGCTCCAAATAAGTTACCTTTGGTTTGTTCTGTGGCCCCTACACCTTCCTGTATTGCCAAAATAGTCAAAATGTGGGAAGACGACAGGTGAGATGGGAAAAGATCAGCTATAGCACATAATTAATCCCAGATATGGTTTCGATGCGTCCCCAACCAAATCTCATCTTGAATTATAGCTTCCATAATTCCCACGTGTTATAGGAGGGACCCAGTGAGATATAATCGAATCATTGAGGCAGGTTTTTCCCATACTGTTCTCGTGGTAATGAATAAATCTCACGAGATCTGATGGTTTTATAAGGGGAAACCCCTTTCACTTGGTCCTCATTCTCTCTTGCCTGCTACCATGAAAGACGGGACTTTCGCCTTCCGCTATGATTGTGAGGCGTCTCCAGCCACATGGAACCGTGAGTCCATTGAACCTCTTTTTTTCTTATTAACTACCCAGTCTCAGGTATGTCTTTATCAGCAGCATGAGAACAGACTAATACAGTCCCTCAGTCCTCAAATACTGGCGTGTTTGCGGGCTGTACTTCTGACCTCCCTGCCAAGTCTGCAGGCCAATGGCATGAATGTGCCAGCAAGCATTTTAAAATCATCTCTTCTTATTTTGAGTCAGCATTTTCTGAGAGTAAGACTTCTGGATAAAATTGCAATCAAGTATCAGACAGGATTCAACATGAAAAAAAAAAGAAAAGAAAAGGAAAAAGCCATTTTAGCCGTGTTTAAATCTTGCCTGCCACTGAAATGCTACCTTTCTCAACTTGAGTCCTGTGGGAAATAAAGGGATGGATAAAGGGCGTGGAGAGAGGGATGTGCTTTCTGTTCGATTTGGAGGTAAACGTTTCCCTGGCCCCACTCTCGAGTCTCAGGGTACGTTTCCATTCTGCCCTATCTAAAGGCCACCAGCTATGCTGATTATAAAACAGTGATTCTCAAAGTGGGGTGATCCCAGGCCAGCAACATCAGCGTCAACTGCGAACTTGTTAAAACTGCAAATTTGGGGGCTGCACTCCAGGGCCCTACTGCATCAGTAAGTGGGTGGCACCCACTGAGATCTACCTTTTAGACAGCCCTCCAGCTGGTTCTGGAACACTCGCAAATTAAACAACTCTTGATTTGAAAGGCTGGTTCTTTGGTTCTTTTTTTTTTTTCACAGGGTCTCACTCTGCCACCAGGCTGGAGTGCAGTGGCACAATCATAGCTCACTGGCAGCCTTGACTTCATGGGCTCAAGCCAACCTCTTGCCTCGGCTTCCCAAGTAGCTGGGACTACAAGCATGCACCACCACGCCTGGCTCATTTTTTTATATTCTGTAGAGATGGTGGAGGGGGGTCTCCCTGTGTTACCCAGGCTGGTTTTGAACTCCTGGCTTCAAAAAGATCCTCCTGCTTTGGCCTCCCAAAGCGCTGAGATGTGAGCCACCGCACCCAGCCTCTAGGTTGGTTCTCTTACTCTCTGAACACATTCTCTCTCTCCAGCCCCCCACCCATCCCTTTATTTCCCACAGGCCTCAGGTTGAGAAAGTTTGCATCCTAGTGACAGGTGAGATTTAAACATTGCTGAAACTGACATTTGGCTTTTTAAAATTACCAGTCCTATCTGATACCTGATTGCAATTTTCTCCAGAGGTCCCACTCTTGGAAAATACTGACTCAAAACAAGAACAGATTATTTAAAAATGCTTGCTGGCACATTGATGCCACTGGCTGGTTCAGACTGACTAATTAATCCCGATTTGACCTGAATGAATGCCTAATCGGTGTAAAATGATGGAGATTTACTGGAATGCAGCAAACGTGAGAATATGAAAACCGAAGGCACGTGAGAGTAGATTCAACATCAGGGCGGCATGAGGATTACAGCAGTTCTTCAGCTGGCACATTATTTGAAGTTTGATTTTTCTTCCTCTCTCCCCTCCACCCCCACCTCCTCCAAGGGAAAAAAAAAATTACCTGAAGACATGAGCATATTGTCTCCTTTTCTCCCAAATAAAGGTAAACTGACAGCGCTTTCAATGAAAGCCTCTGTGTGATTGGAATTAAATGTCAAATACGATTTTCTGTTGGCAATTCAAAGTGTTGGTGTCAAAACCAAAACTGACAGCATGGCTGCAGATTAGTATCTGTCTGGATGTCGGCATCACACTGTGGGGAAGGTTTATGATTTAGTAGATTAACACAGCTTTCTTCACGCCAGCACTTAAGAGATGATTTGTTCAAGCAGGAGCTGATTAGATTGCGACAACCATGAGCAGAAGCCCTGTCCCCTGAAGTTCCGTCAGGCATTTGATAGCACACCCTGCCCCTGTAGGGGTCTGCCATCATTACAGGGTGACAGGCAGGAGAGGTGAGCGGGCCACAGCTGCCAGCTGCCTCGCTGTCAGTAGCCACCAAGTGATGTCTGCTGGCGATATCTCAGGGAAAAAAAAAATGGAGCTTCTATTGATCCAACCAACATGAAATGGCCTTGCAGGTTGGAGATTTGATTCATTGAACTCATTGAACTTTGCTGCCCACATGGAATGGAGGGAAGAGAGGGACTCCCTGGCAAGTCACTGAATCATGCACTTGACCACAAGGTTTCTTCTGGCTCTAGAAAAAAGATAGCAACCAGGGCTCAGAGAAGTTAAGAGACCTGCCCAAAATCACAGAGCTTGAGGGGTGAGAAAAAGATAGTTTATATTGCTCAGGACTTGCAAAGTGCTACACCCTGTGTTAGGCACCTTTATCCCCAATATCTTGCATGATATTCACAATGATTTTGATGTTTTTATGTGGCAAACTAGGTTAAGAGTGTTAGGGAAACTGCCTTAGCCACAGCAAGCCCATGGCAGTGTTAGAACTAGGTCTCTTGTTATTTCTTTCTCATTTTTTTTCATTGTTATTATTATCATTATTATTTGAGACAGAGTCTCACTCTGTTGCCAGGCTGGAGTGCAGTGGCATGATCTCGGCTCACTGTAACCTCTGCCTCCCAGAGGCATCTGGCTCAGCAAAGTCTTGGTGAGCAGCCTTGGGGGTGGCTTGGGTCCTCTGTTGATGTGACAGAGTCCCAGGACTGCGTTGGGGCATGTGGACTTCCGCATCTGTCTGACTCAGGGCCTCTGGTTTCACAAGTGATTCTCCTGCCTCAGCCTCCTGAGGAGCTGGGATTACAGGCACACACCACCACGCCCAGCTAATTTTTGTATTTTTAGTAAAGACGGGGTTTCACCATGCTGGCCAGGATGGTCTTGATCTCTTGACCTCATGATCTGCCCGCCTTGGCCTCCCAAAGTGCTGGGATTACAGGCATGAGCCATCATGCCTGGCCTATTGTTATTATTTTTTGAGACAGGGTCTTACTCTGTCACCCATGCTGGAATACAGTGGCACAAACGTGGCTCACTGCAGCCCTGATCTCCCAGGCTTAAGTGATCCTCCCACTTCAGTCCTCCCTGGGACTATAGGGACGCACCAGCCACCATGCCCACCTGTTTTTTTTATTCTTTGTAGAGAAGGGAGCTTGCCGTATTACCCAACCTATGCACTTCTATCTTATGCACCTGACATTTCTACCAAATGACAGCCTGTAGAACCCAGACAATAAAATAAATAAAATGAATGCCCTGTGTCTTGACCAACCATAAATTGTAATGGAGTCTTGGCAAGCCAGATTTAAGAGTTTCATCTTGCAGAGACGATGTTTGTTCTTTCTTTTTCCCCTCTTGTCCTCACTGCTGGGGAAGAAGAAAAAACTGTGAAAGTCGTCAGCTCAGGACAGCATTTCTATTCTTCAACAATGCCGGGGTATGACAGCATAGAAGACTCACAAAATAATGTTCAGACTCTGGTTTTAGAATGTTTACTCTCTTCCAGGTGAACTCTGACATCCAAATGCATTAATGCAATGCCATTTTCAACTCTCATGCCAATCTCCATCCTTGTATGTATCAGAATTTTAATGCCTGCTTCCCTGTTTGAGTTATGGTAATTTATTGTAATAGTGTATTTTGACCTTTTCAGTATTTTTTATTTTTATTGGATAGCTGTTTCACCTCTTCCCTGGAGGGTTAGCCAGGGTGAAAATGAGAGAGAATGGTAAGACCAACCAATCAAAATACAGAATATTGAAAAGGTCAACACACAAGAGCAAACTGCTAATTTGGAAAACACACACATGCAAAATGGATGAAAGCGCCAAACGGCACGGCGGTCACAGCAAGAGTAAGTGGACAAGAGAAGGTGAACAGGAGCCTCTCAACCCATGGCCCGCAGTCGGTTTAGCCATTGCGTGGAAACGAGGCCTTCATCAGACACCAAAGGGCGGCAGGAAGTCAATGCAAACTCCAAAGGGCATCACCTGCGCCGTTTTTCTTTCTACCTGATCAATGAAAATGGCAAGGAGATGGGGCGGGGATGAAAGATCCCAGCCCAGAGATGCCAGGGGACTTTTAAATATGATGTTCAGTCGCCAGCGGTTCCACCAAGAATATTTTGGACAACCATCTGTCTACACGGAGATGAACATCTTAGGGGTCTAGAACTGTTACCCATCTATTTCTTTTTTCTTCTTCCGTTTTTTAGAGGCAAAATCTGACTCTGTCTCCCAGGCTGGAGTATAGTGCCGTGATCAAGGCTTACTGTGTCCTCGAATTCCTGAGCTCAAGCAATCCTCCCATCTCAGCCTCCTGAGTAGCTGGGACTACAGGCGCATGCCACCATGCCCAGCTAATTATTTTGTTGTTATAGAGACAGGGTCTCCCTAGCTTGCCCAGGCTGGTCTCAAACTCTGGAGCTCAAGTGATCCACCCGTCTTAGCCTCCCAAAGTGCTGGGATTACAGGCATGAGCCAGCAAGTCCAGCTAAAAACTTATATTGCATTGGTTGTTAATAACACAGAACAACATATACAGAAAGGTCCCTGGATTTTTGGTAACAGAGAAGGGCCTCTTAAAGAAAATGCACTTAGGGCCAGGTGTGGTGGCTCACGCCTGTAATCCCAGCACTTTGGGAGGCCGAGGCGAGTGGATCACAAGGTCAAGAGATCAAGACCATCCTGGCCAACATGGTGAAACCTGTCTTTACTTCAAAAAAATAATAATAATACAAACATTAACCGGGCTTAGTGGTGTGTGCCGTAGTCCCAGCTACACTGGAGGGCGAGGCAAGAGAATCACTTGAACCTGGGAGGCGGAGGTTGCAGTGAGCCGAGATCAAGCCACTTGCACGCCAGCCTGGGCAACAAGATCAAAACTCCGTCACAAAAAAAAAAGAAAAGAAAAGAAAAGAAAAGGCACTTAAAACAGAGACCAAAATCTCAGTGTCAAAAGTGAAAATATTTTAATTGTGACTTCATCTTGTAAAAAGAAATGAAAATAAATGAAGCGATGATTTTGTTGTATATTAAAAATGTAGGTTAAAACTCCGACCTTATTCTTAAAGTCAAAAGGATTTAAGGTTGACTGGGAAGTTGGGGCACAATTTTTCCAACAAAATTTTATGTTAATATAAATAAATCACCCTTTACAACATCTTTGACACAATCATAAAAAGCATGACTTTTACAAAATATTTAGAGAGCCGTAGGGCTCCTCTTAATCCTCTGATATTCCAGTGTGTTTATTTTAATATCTTGATCCTTTTTGATCTTGTGTTATTCCATTGTTCCATTGGTGGAATATCTTTCTTTTTTTTTCAACTTTTACTTTAGATTCAGGGGGTATGTGTGCAGGTTCGTTAGCTGGGTATACTGTGGATCACTTGAACTCCAGAGTTCAAGACCAGCCTGGGCAAGATAGGGAGCCCCTGTCTCTATAAAAATAAAAATAAAATAATTAGCCAGCTAATTTTCTATATTTCCCACATTTTCTAAGGCAAAGAACATTACTTTGATAAGAACTATAGGAAAGAAAAATAATTTTGGTAAGAAGTTAAGGTTGGAGATTGCGGATCACTGAGGTTTTGTGGCTAATGGGAAGCTTTATGGAGACAAGGAAGGAAAGTCTAGCTGAGTTGCTGCTTGGAGGGAAGATTCTGGGACGGAGAGGAGGCTCTGGAGGAGGGGACTGGCACATCTCCCGAGTGCCACCCACAGAGACACTGCCCACTCTACCTACTGAGGTGCTTAAAAGAAACGACCATGTGTGGTCAGGGAAAAATACTGACCACAGCCGGAGGCAAGTCCACCCACTACTTCCTGCCTGCCTCTGCCCACCTGTCATCTGCTCCATGGGCAGCTTGGCTCTACCCTCAGCTCTGAGACCAATTCTATCCCAAGTCAGGAAACACCCTAGAATGAAGCCCCGCCTTCCCACAGTCTTCCTGGTGAGTGCTCACGTCTGTCACAGCCTCCTGGGACAACATAGTGAGACCCCATCTCTAAAAAAGAATAATTTAGGCCAGGCGCAGTGGCTTACGCCTGTAATCCCAGCACATTGGGAGGCCAAGGCAGGCAGGTCACGAGGTCACGAGTTTGAGACCAGCCTGACCAACATGGAGAAACCCTGTCTCTACTAAAAATACAAAAAATATTAGCCAGGCATGGTGGCAGGCGCCTATAATCCCAGCTATTTGGGAGGCTGAGGCAGGAGAATCACTTGAACCCAGGAGGCAGAAGTTGCAGTGAGCGGAGATCACAACACTGCACTCCAGCCTGGGCAACAGAGCAAGACTCCATCTCAAAAAAAAAAAAAAAAGAATAATTTAAAAATTAGTTGTGGGTGGTGTCGTGTACCTGTGGTCCCAGTTACTCTGGAGGCTGAGGCAGGAGGGTCACTTGAGCCCTGGAGTTCAAAGCTGCAGTGAGCTATGATCATACCACTGCACTTCAAGCCTGAGTGGCACCTGCACTCAGGCTTGGCGTAGCTCTGCCTAGAATGCAGTCCATTGCACACCCAGCCACACATCACTGGGCCTCAGTGGCACTGACAGCCTGGCTGCCTGAGCCGCCTGTTTCCCAGTCACCATAACCTTTCAGGCAAAGTTCCTGTTATCTCTCAAAGTCTATTCCCAAATGTTTTACCTGGGCCTCACATAATGGGTTATAGGAAGGTGAGATGTTGATCTCTCAGCTGCCAGGGTAGTAGATGAGCCATGGGCCCTTCGTCTCTGGGCCCAAGCAACCCCAAGGTGCCCTAAAAATATTACCATTTTCTTTTTTTTTTTTTTTTCTTGCGAAGGGTCTTGCTCTGTCTCCCAGGCTGGAGGCAGAGGCTCAATCTTGGCTCACTGCAACCACCACTTCCTGGGTTCAAGAAATCTCCCACTCAGTCTCCAAGTAGCTGGGACTACAGGTGCATGCCACCACACCCAGCTAATTTTTGTATTTTTAGTAGAAACAGTGTTTTGCCATGTTGCCCAGGCTGGTCTCTCAAAATCCTGAGCTAAAGGGATCCACGCGCATTGGCCTCCCAAAGTCCTGGGATTAGAGATGTGAGCCACCGCACCCAGCCCTGGTGAATTTTCTTTGTGTCCATAGACCATCCTCTTGGGACTTGGCCCATCTTAGACTTTCTGAACTTTGACTTTCTGAGCTGAGACTTTCTGAGCTTTGACTCTAGGCAAGTTAAGTAATTCTAGTCAATGGTATTGTTCATTTGCTGCGTGTCAGGCACTCTTCAAATTACTTTACACACACATGACTTTGACATGAGTTACAAGTTCTCTGGCCCTCTTTTTCTTCACCTGAAAAATGGTTATAAGTGGAATGTTTGTGTCACCTCCAAAATTCATACGTTGAAATCTAATCCCCAATATGGTGGTATCTGGAGGTGAGGCTTTGGGGAGGTCACTAGGTCATAAGAATGAAGTCCTCATGAATGAGAGAGGAAGAGGTCAAGCTGGGTGTGGTGGCTCATGCCTCTAATCCTATCATTTTGGGAGGCTGAGGTGTGAGGATCGCTTGAGGCCAGGAGTTCAAGACCAGCCTGGGCAACACAGTGAGACCCCCACCTCTAAAAATGAATAATTTAAAAATTAACTGTGCATGGTGGCGTGTGCCTGTGGTCCCAGCTACTCAGGAGGCTAAGATGGAGAATCGCTTGAACCCAGGAATTCAAAGCTGCAATGAACTATGATCGCATCACTGCACTCCAGCCTAGGTGACAGAGCAAGACCCTGTCCAAAAATTTTAATTAAAAAAAAAAAAAGGCAGGGCGCTGTGACTCACGCCTATAATCCCAGCACTTTGGGAAGCCGAGGCAGGAGGATCACCTGAGGTCAGGCGTTCAAGAGCAGCCTGGCCAACATGGTGAAACCCCATCTCTACTAAAAATACAAAAATTTAGCTACATTCCTGTAATTCTAGATACTTAGGAGGCTCAGGCAGAAGAGTCACTTGAACTAGGGAGGCAGAGGTTGCAGTGAGCCAAGATTGTGCCATTGCACTCCAGCCTGGGCAACAAGAGTGAAACTCAGTCTCAAAAAAAAAAAGAAGAGGCCAGAGAAATGACTTGCTCTGTTTTAGCCATGTGGGATACAACACGAAGTTGGCTGGCTGTAACCCAGAAGGCGAGCCTGATCAGAACTCAGCCATGCCGGCACCCTGATCTTGGACTTTCAGCCTGCAGAACTGTGAAAAATACGTCTCTGTTGTTTCTAAGCCACCCAGTCTGTGGTATGTCTCATAGCACCTTAAGCTAATTAGAGGAATTAGCACTGGAATTAATGCAGCCACCTCTAACTACATTCCTTAAGGGTATTTAGAAACAAAACACTTTCTCTAAAATGATGTTTTCAAACCCTTAACCTAAAAAAGAAGTGTTGGAATTTCCAGCAGAAACAGAATAAGAGGAGGAAGAGTTGGCACTTGCCTGGGTGAAGCAAGTTTGTGGTAAAATAGAACCCATGAGTGATGGCTGGAAACCTCGGAGATGAGCTACTTAGAAAATCAAGCCCAGGGCCAGACACAGTGGCTCATGCCTGAAGTCCCAGCACTTTGGAAAACCAAGGTGGGTGGATCACCTGAGGTCAGGAGTTCAAGACCAGCCTGGCCAACATGGCAAAACCCTGTGTCTACGAAAAATACAAAAATTAGCCAGGCATGGTGGCTTATGCCTGTAATCCCAGCTACCTGGGAGGCTGAGGCAGGAGAATCACTTGTACCCGGGAGGTAGAGGTTGCAGTGAGCCACAATTGCGCCACTGCACTCCAGCCTGGGAATCACAGTGAGACTCTGTCTCAAAAAAACAAAGAAAAGAGTCATTCTTTTACAATATATGTCTGATTTTTGTAATCTCTCAAGCTACCATCAAATGGCTTCCATTTATTTTAAAAGACATTTCATCTGCCTTGAGCTTTTACGTACTAGAACTTGGTTCTAATATCCACTCTCGCTATGTCAAAACACGCACCAAATTGTGCACAGAAATGACAGATAAAGCCTCTCATCCTCACACAAAAGTGGCTTAAAATCCCATGTTCCCCTTTGCAGACGTTGGTAAAACTATCATCAGAAACAAGATGAGGCCGGGCGTGGTGACCCACAACTGCAATCCCAGTGCTTTGGGAGGCCAAGGCAGGCAGATCACTTAAGGTTAGGAGTTCAAGACCAGCCTGGCCAACATGGTGAAACCCTGTCTCTACTAAAAACACCAAAATTAGCCAGGCATGGTGGCTGGTGCCTGTAATCCCAGCTACTCAGGAGACTGAGGCACGTGAATCGCTTGAACCCGAGAGGCAGAGACTGCAGTAAGCCGAGATCGTACCACTGCACTCCAGTTTGGTCAAAAGAGCGAGACTCTATCTCAAAAAATAAAAACTAAAATAAATTTTTTTAAGATGCAAATTAAGAATCTTCCCACTCTTGCTGTTTCATAGAGGCCTTCCTCTTTTTTCCAGGGTAAATCACTTGTGATTATTGTTTCTTCGCCTTGACTCCTCTGTGTAACAAACCATCAAATCAACTTTTGTTCTAGGATTTTATTTAGTTAGTTAATTGATCGTTCCAGGCTCAGAGGTACTGAGCTTGACACCAGAGGCCCTTTTCTTTATAGTAATATAGCACCTTTCTCTAGAGAGTGCTAAGCATTTGCAAATACCAACTAATTATTCATTGAAGGTATTTCACTGAATTAGAAATTTGCAAATTATAGAAAAATTGAAATCAACAACTGTTTCTTAATCATGACTGTTCATGAAAAGCTTATGCACTTCCATGCATTGCTCATGCTCTAGTTATGGTATGAAGTACCTACTGACCAACCAAGAACTAGTAGCATTGTAATTACAGAAGCTGGTTGTTGTTGGTTTGTGTTTTTTTTTTTTTTTAGAGATGAAATCTGACTCTGTCTCTCATGCTGGAGTGCAATGGTGCTGTCTTAGCTCACTGCAACCTCTGCCTCCCGGGTTCAAGCAATTCTCCTGCCTCAGCCTCCCAAGTAGCTGAGACTACAGGCATGC
>CAUYLG010034841.1:0-43237 GCA_963573385.1 Cacajao melanocephalus | reverse complement strand
CTGGTCATTTGAGAAATGCAAATCAAAACCACATTGAGATACTATCTCATGCCAGTTAGAACGGCGATCATTAAAAAATCTGGAGACAACAGATGCTGGAGAGGATGTGGAGAAATAGGAACACTTTTACACTGTTGGTGGAGTGTAAATTAGTTCAACCGTTGTGGAAAACAGTGTGTCAATTCCTCAAGGACCTAGAAATAGAAATTCCATTTGACCCAGCAATCCCATTACAGGTTATATATCCAAATGATTATAAATCGTTCTATTATAAAGATATAAAGACACATGCACACGTATGTTCATTGTGGCACTGTTTACAATAGCAAAGACCTGGAACCAACCCAAATGCCCATCGATGATAGACTGGACAAGGAAAATGTGGCACATATACACAGCCATAAAAAATGATGAGTTTGTGTCCTTTGTGGGGGACATGGATGAATCTGGAAAACATCATTTTCAGCAAACTGACACAACAGAAAATCAAACACCACATGTTCTCACTCATAGGCAGGTACTGAACAATGATAACCCATGGACACAGGGAGGGGAGCATCACACACTGGAGTCTGTTGGGGGGGTCTAGGAGAGGGACAGTGTGGGTTATGGAGGTTGGGGACAGATAACATGGGGAAAAATGCCAGATGTAGGTGATGGGGGGATGGAGGCAGCAAACCACATTGCCATGTATGTACCTATGCAACAATCCTGCATGATCTGCACATGTACCCCGAAACCTAAAGTACAATAAAAAATATTTAAAAGAAAGAAAGAAAGAAAGAAAAAGGATTACAGATTGGCTACTCCCTAAGCAGAGCAGCGTCAAAGGCTGCTGGTTGTGCATTCTTATGGTTATTTCTTGATAATATGCTCAACAAAGAGGTGGATTATTCATGCCTCTCCTTTTTAGACTATATACATTACCTTCCTGATGTTGCCATGGCATTTGTAAACTGCCATGGCACTGATGGGAGTGTAGCAGTGAGGACAACCAGAGGTCACTCTCATCATCACTTTGGTTTTGGTGGGTTTTAGCTGGCTTCTTTACTGCAAACTGTTTTAACAGCAAGGTCCTTATGATCTGTATTTTGTGCCATCCTCCTATCTCATCCTGTGTCTTAGAATGCTAACCATCTGGGAATGCAACCTAGCAGGTCACAGCCTTATTTTACCCAGCCCCTGTTCAAGACAGAGTTGCTCTGGTTCCAATGCCTCTAACACCACTACCCTGATCTCCAGAGCCTCTGCCTATTGCGACCATCTGTCTCCTACTTGTCAAAACCAATAGCAGGGATTTCATTCTTCCTTTTTAGGATCTTAGTGCAGCTTTTAACACATAACCATGCTTTCCTGTAAACTCCCTCCTGCTAACTGAGGTTACACTACTCTTGACTCCTCTCTCCCCTTAAATTTTTACTTTCTGCCTTCTTTTCTGACTTCCCTTCTCCTGCTACTCAAACTTCAGGGTTTATCAAGTTCCATCTTTGGCGTTACTGTTATCTTTCCCAGTGCCCAATCCTATACTATTCCTTTCACATAGGAGCCTCTCAATAAATGTACATTTGTGAGAGTTCTAATACCTTCCAGATGAAGCAATCAGATTTACTGAATTTTTAACACAAATTTTACAATTTTTTTTTTTTTGCAATTTTGTCATTTGTCTGTACCAAAGTTCTCTGTTGCTTGCAGTATAAAATCTCAACTTCCTCTGCCTAGAATAAAAAGCCTTCTACCATCTGTTCCTCCCACCTCGTTACACCTCCCCATCTCTGGGCTCAGACTTTGATCAAGTAGTTTCTTCTTCTAGATATACCCTCTCCCCTACTTCCACCTTCATTATGACACAAGGCATCTCCATCCTCTACAATGGTTCAAATTCTTTCTTTCAAAGGCAAACCTGACTATTCAAAATAATAGCCATTTTTCCCCCTTGAGACTTCCCACCTTTTCTATAACTCATTTAGATGCACACCTCCATGGTAACTTAACTGTTTGGGGAGGGGTCTGAGGAAGGGAAGACGTGTGGAGTGGGACACTGTTTGGGATGTGAAGGAGTGCAAGTGCGTGCATGCACATGGGCCTGTGTTGAGGTTCTGTAAAGGCAGACTGAACTCCATAACTGCTTATGGATATCTATTGTCAAATACAGCAGCAGATGTCAACTTGCAGCTCAATAAACAGTAGAAACAAATCATAAGCTGTCAATCTTTACTCTGTGTGCTTCATCCAGAAGGCATCAGAACTCCCACAAATCACTACCTATGCCCCAAAACAAACCTTTGGGTGTATCATGTATGGCATGAGGTCCCCTGAGGAATTAAGTCATCCAATGACTTTCTCTCAAAAACTAACCCATCAACAGATGAATGAATAAACATAATATGACATATACATGCAATTATATCTTTTTCAGTTATAAAAAAGAATTAAGTTGATACTATATGCTACAGTATGAATGAACCTTGAAAACATTAGCCTTAGTAGGCTGGGTGCAGTGGCTCACGCCTGTAATTCCAGTACTTTGGGAGGCCAAGGCAGGCAAATCACTCAAAGCCAGGAGTTCAAGAACAGTCTGACCAACATGATGAAACCCATCTGTACTAAAAATTAGCTGGACCCAGTGGTTCATGCCTGTAGTCTCAACTACATGGGAGGCTGAGGCACAAGAATCACTTGAACCCTGGAGGCAGAGGTTGTAGTGAGCCGAGATCATGCTACTGCACTCCAGCCTGGGCAACAGAGTGAGATTCTGTCTCAAGGGAAAAAAAAGAGGAGGAGGAGGAGGAAGAATGAAAGAAACAAAACACATTTGCTGGCAAGATGGCTGAATAGGAACAGCTCCAATATGCAGCTCCCAGAGAGATCAACACAGAATTCACAAGTGATTTCTGCATTTCCACCTGAGGTACCTGGCTTATCACATTGGGACTGGTTGTACAGTGGGTGCAGCCCAAGGAGCGTGAGCCAAAGGAGGATGGGGCATCACCTCACTCAAGAAGTGCAACGGGTTGGGGACCTCCCTCTCCTAGCCAAAGGAAGCCATTAGGGTCTATACCCTGCACTCTGGCCCAGATACTGCACTTTTCCCAGTCTTTGCAACCCACAGACCAAGAGATTCCCTCCGGTACCTACACCACCAGCAGGGCCCTGGGTTTCCAGCATAAAACTGGGCATAGGTTTGGGCAGACATCGAGCTAGCTGCAGCAGTCTTCTTTTTCATGCCACAGTGGTGCCAGGAGTGGCAGCGAGACAAAAAATTTCAGTCCCCTGGAAAGGGGGCTGAAGCCAGGGAGCCAAGTGATCTGGCTCAGGTCTCACCCCCACAGAGACCAGCAAGCTAAGATCCACTGGCTTGAAATTCTCACAGCCAACACAGCAGTCTGAGCTCGACCTGGGGCACCTGAGCTTGGTCAAAGGGCATCCGCCATTGCTGAGGCTACAGTAGGCAGTTTCAACCTCACAGTGTAAACAAAGTCACAGGGAAGTTTGAACTGGGTGGAGCCCACCACAGCTCAGCAAGGCTGCTGCAGGCAGATTGTCTCACTATATTCTCTCCTCACTGGGCAAGGCATCTCTGAAAAAAAAGAGCAGCCCATCAGGGACTTAGAAATAAACCCCCTACTTTCCTGAGACAGAACACCTAGGAAAAAGGGAGGTTGTAGGTACGGGTTCAGCAGACTTCAAAGTCCCTGCCTGACAGTGGATCTCCCAGCACAGCATGTGAACTCTGATAACGGACAGACTGCCTCCTCATGTGGATCCCTGACCCCTGTGTATCCAGACTGGGAGACACTTCCCAGTAGGAGCTGACAGACACCTTATGCAGAAGAGCTCTGGCTGGCATCTGGCAGGTACACCTCCAGGACAAAGCTATCAGAGAAAGGAATAGGCAGCAATATTTGCTGTTCTGCAGCCTCCACTGGTGATACCCAGGAAAGCAGGGTCTGGAATAGACCTCCAGCAAACTCCAGCAGACCTGCAGCAAATGAGCCTGACTGTAAGGAAAACTAACAAATAGAAAAGGATAGTTTCAGCATCAACATAAAAGACTTCTACTTAGAGACCCCATCCAAAGGTCACTGACTTCAGAGACCAAACGTAGATAAATCCATGAAGATGGGGAGAAGCCAGTGCAAGAAGACTAAAATTTCTGAAAACTAGAATGCCTCTTCTCCTCCAAGGGATCACAACTCCTCACCAGCAAGGGAAGAAAACTGGATGGAGAACGAGTTTGACAAACTGACAGAAGCAGGCTTCAGAAGGTGGGTAGCAACAAACTCCTCTAAGCTAAAGGAGTATGTTCTAACCCAATGCAAGGGCTAAGAACCTTGAGAACAGGTTAGAGGAATTACTAACTAGAATAATCAGTTTAGAGAAGAACATAAATAACCTGATGGAACTGAAAAACACAGCACGAAAACTTCGTGAAGCATACACAAGTATTGATAGCTGAATTGATCAAGTGGAAGAAAAAATATCAGATTGAAGACCAACTGAATGAAATAAAGCATGAAGACAAGATTAAAGAAAAAAGAATGAAAATAAATAAACAAAGCCTCCAAGAAATATAAAACTATGTGAAAAGACTAAACCTACATTTGATTGGTGTACCCAAAAGTGATGAGGAGAATGAAACCAAGTTGGAAAACACTCTTCAGAATATTATCCAGGAGAACTTCCCAACCTAGTAAGGAAGGCCAACATTCAGATTCAGGAACATCATAAAGAGAAAACCACAAAGATGCTCCTCAAGGAAAGCAGCCCCAAGCTACATAATTGTCAGATTCACCAAGGCTGAAATGAAGGAAAAAATGCTAAGGGCAGCCAGATAGAAGGGTCGGTTTACTCACAAAGGGAAGCCCATCAGACTAACAGTGGATCTCTCAGATGAAACTGCCAAGCCAGAAGAGAGTGGGGGCCAACATTCAACATTCCTAAAGAAAAGAATTTTCAGCCCAGAATTTCATATCCAGCCAAACTAAGCTTCACAAGTGAAGGAGAAATAAAATCCTTTACGAATAAGCAAATGCTGAGAGATTTTGTCATGACCATGCCTGCCTTCCAAGAACACCTAAAAAGCACTAAACATGTAAAAGAACCAGTACTAGCCACTGCAAAAACATACTAAGTTGTAAAGACCATTGACACTATGAAGAAACTGCATCAACTAAGGGGCAAAATAGCCAGCTAGCATCATAACGGCAGGATCAATTTCTTGTATATGGGCTAAATGCCCCAATTAAAAGACACAGACTGGCAAATAAGAGATAAAGTCAAGACCTATCGGTGTGCTGTATTCAGGAGACCCATCTCATGTGCAAAGACACAAATTGGCTCAAAATAAAGGGATGGAGGAAGATTTACCAAGCAAATGGAAAGCAAAAAAAAAAAAGCAGGGGTTGCGATCCTAGTCTCTGATAAAAGAGACTTTAAAATAACAAAGACCAAAAGAGACAAAGAAGGACATTACATAATGGTAAAACGATCAATGCAACAAGAAGAGCTAACTATCCTAAATATATGTGCACCCAATACAGGAGCATACAGATTCATAAAGCAAGTTCTTAGAGACCTACAAAGAGACTTAGACTCCTGCACAATAACAGTGGGAGACTTAACACCCCACTGTTAATATTAGACAGATCAATGAGACAGAAAATTAGCAAGGATATCCAAGACTTGAATTCAGCTCCGCACCAAGTGGACCTAACAGACATCTACAGAACTCTCCACCCCAAAGTCACAGAATATACATTCTTCTCAGCACATCACACTTATTCTAAAATTGACCACATATTTGGAAGTAAATCACTCCTCAGCAAATGCAAAAGAACAGATAATCAAAACAAACAGTCTCTCAGACCACAGTGCAATCAAATTAGAACTCAGGATTAAGAAACTCACTCAAAACCACACAACTACATGGAAACTTAGCAACCTGCTTCTGAATGACTACTGGAGAAATAATGAAATGAAGGCAGAAATAAATATGTTCTTTGAAACCAATGAGAATGAAGACACAATGTACCAGAATCTCTGGGACACATTTAAAGCAGTGTGTAGAGGGAAATTTATAGCACTAAATGCCCACAGGAGAAAGCAGGAGAGATCCAAAATTGACACCCTAACATCACAATTAAAAGAGAAGCAAGAGCAAACAAATTCAAAAGCTGGCAGAAGACAAGAAATAACTAAAATCAGGGAATAACTGAAGGAGAGAGAAACACGAAAATTCCTTCAAAAAAAAAAAAATCAGTGAATCCAGGAGTTGGTTTTTTGAAAAGATTAATAAATTAGGCTAGCCAGACTAATAAAGAGAGAATAATCAAATAGATGCAATAAAAAATGATAAAGGGGATATCACCAATGATTCCCACAGAAATACAAACTATCATCAGAGAATACTAGAAATACCTCTATGCAAATAAACCAGAAAATATAGAAGAAATGGATAAATTCCTGGACACATACACCCTCCCAAGACTAAACCAGGAAGAAGTTGAATTTGTGAATAGACAAATAACCAAGTCTGAAATTGAGGCAGTCATTAATAGCTTAACAACTAAAAAAGTCCAGGACCAGACAGTTTCAAAGCTGAATTCTACCAGAGGTACAAAGACGAGCTGGTACCATTTCTTCTAAAACTATTGCAAACAATAGAAAAACAGGGAATCCTCCCTAACTCATTATATGAGACCAACATCATCCTGATACCAAAATATAGTAGAGACACAACACAAAAAGAAAATTTCAGGACAATATCCATGATGAACACAGATGCCAAAATCCTCAATAAAATACTGACAAACTGAACCCACCAGCTCATCAAAAAGCTTTTTCACCATGATCAAATGGCTTCACCCCTGGGATGCAAGGCTGGTTCAACATACGCAAATCTACAAATGTAATCCATCACATAACCAGAGGCAAAAATCACATGATTATCTCAATAGATGCAGAGAAGGCCTTCAACAAAATTCAACAGCCTTTCATGCTACAAACTCTCAATAAACTAGGTATTGCTGGAACATATCTCAAAATAATAAGCTATTTGTGACAAACCCACAGCCAATATTATACTAAATGGGCCAAAACTAGAAGCATTCCCTCTGAAAATCGGCACAAGACAAGGATGCCCTCTCTCCCCACTCCTAGTCAACATAGTATTGGAAGTTCTAGCCAGAGCAATCAGGCAAGAAAAAGAAATAAAGGGTATTCAATTAGGAAAAGAAGTCAAATTGTCTCTATTTGCAGATGACATGATTGTATATTTAGGAGACCCCATCATCTCAGCCCAAAATATCCTTAAGCTGGTAAGCAACTTCAGCAAAGTCTCAGGATACAAAATCAATGTGCAAAAATCAGAAACATTCCTATACACCAATAACTGACAAACAGAGAGCCAAATTGTGAGTGAACTCCTATTCACAATTGCTACAAAGAGAATTAAGTTAAATCCCTTAGAATACAACTTACAAGGGATGTGAAAAACCTCTTCAAGGAGAACTACAAACCATTGCTCAAGGAAATAAGAGAGGACACAAACAAATGGAAAAACATTCCATGCTCATGGATAGGAAGAATCAATATCATGAAAATGGCCATACTGCCCAAAGTAATCTATAGATTTAATGCTATCACCATCAAGCTACCATTGACTTTCTTCACAGAATTGGAAAAAAAAAATACTTTAAATATCAGCTGGAACCAAAAGAGAGCCCACGTAGCCAAGACAATCCTAAGCAAAAAGAACAAAGCGGGAGGCATCACACCACCTGACTTCAAACTATACTACCTGGCTACAGTAATCAAGAGCGTGGTACAAAACCGATATACAGACCAATGCAACAGAACAGAAGCCTCAGAAATAATGTCACACACCTACAATCATCTGATCTTTGACAAACTCGACAAAACAAGCAATGGGGAAAGGATTCCCTGTTTAATAAATGGTGTTGGGAAAATTGGCTAGCCATATGCAGAAAGCTGAAACTGATTCCTTCCTTACACCTTATACAAAAATTAACTCAAGATGGATTAAAGATTTAAACATGAGACCTAACACCATAAAAACCCTAGAAGAAAACGAAGGCAATAGCATTCAGAACACAGGTATGGGCAAAGTCTTCATGACTAAAACACCAAAAGCAATGACAAAAAATGCTAAAATAGACAAGTGGAATCTAATTAAACTAAAGAGCTTCTGCACAGCAAAAGAAACTTTCAGCAGAGTTAACAGGCAACCTACAGAATGAGAGAAAATTTTTGCTATCTACCCATCTGACAAAGGGCTAATATCCAGAATCGATAAAGAACTTAAATTTACAAGAAAAAAAAACAATCCCTTCAAAAAGTGGGCAAAGGATAGAACACACACTTCTCAAAAGGAGACATTTATGCAGTCAAACATGAAAAAAAGCTCATTACGACTGGTCATTAGAGAAATGCAAATCAAAACCACAATGAGATCCCATCTTACACAAGTTAGAACGGCGATCATTAAAAAGTCTGGAGACAACAGATGCTGGAGAGGATGTGGAGAAATAGGGACACTTTTACACTGTTGGTGGGGGTGTAAATTAGTTTGATCATTGTGGAAAACAGTGTGAGTATTCCTCAAGTATCTAGAACTAAAAATACCAATTGACCCAGCAATCTCATTACTGAATATGTACCCAAAGGAGTATAAATCATTCTGTTATAAAGACACATGCACACATATGTTTATTGTGGCACTGCTCACAATAGCAAAGTCTTGGAACTAGCCCAAATGCCCATCGATGGTAGACTGGATAAAGAAACTGTGGCACATATACACCATGGAATACTATGCAGCCATAAAAAAGGATGAGTTCACGTCCTTTGCAGAGACATGGGTGAAGCTGGAAACAATCATTCTCAGCAAACTAACACAATAACAGAAAACCAAACACCACATGTTCTCACTCACAAGTGGGAGTTGAACAATGAGAAGACATGGACACAGGGAGGGGAACATCACACAGCCAGGCCTGTGGAAGAGTGGGGGGCTATGAAAGGGATAGCATTAGGAGAAATACCTAATGTAGATGATGGGTTGATGGGTACAGCAAACCATCATGGCACGTGTATACCTGTGTAACAAACCTACACGTTCTGCACACAAATTTTTTTTTAATTATGCTTAGTGAAATAAGCCAGACACCAAAGGACAAATATCGTATTATTCCATTTCTACAAGCTACCAGAAAGAGGCAAGTTTAGAGAAAGAAAATAAACTAGAGGTTCCCAGGGGCTGGAGAGTAGGGGGAAGGAAAAGCTGTTTAACAAGCATGTAGGTTTGGTTGGGAATATTGAAAAAGTTTTGGGTACTGACAGTGGTCATGGTTATACAACACTGTAAATGCATTTAGTGCCACTGAAAGTATATTTACAAATGACTAAAATTATCAATATATATATGTGTATATTATATATGTATATATACATAATATACATATAGACACATATACCCAAAAGTAAAATAAGTAAATGAATGAATGAATGTCAGCCAGGCCCTGTGATGAGTAGACTGTGGAGAAGGCACGAAGCCCTGTTTGCCTGGCAATCCGCCTCACATCCTCCCCTAAGGACTGCAACACTCACAGACGACCCAAAGCAGCCAAGAAGCAGAAGGTCTCACATTATTTCTCAGCGTGTCGGCACTTTGTTTGGAATCCCCATCAGTAGGCAATTCCTCCAGAAAACAAAATGCACCAGACCCCCAAGATACACTCCTAGTCAACATAGTATTGGAAGTTGGAGCATCACAGAAGCTAAACTCCTCTGCAGGAAAAAAGAGAATGCGTCACAGGGAAGCATTCCTCTTTTTCGTACTATGCAATCTTAAGCAAGAAACTTCTTTTCTCCAAGCTTGGCTTACCTATGGTAAAGTAAAAGTACCCACGTTCCAGGACTACTGTGCTCTTGCGTAGCTAAAAAAAAAAAAAAAAAAAAATGTATGTACGATACATTAAACACTTGTAACGGTGTCCAGTACAGAGCAGCCCCTCAGCAATGGTAGCTGTCATTATTTTCATATTGTCTTTATTTCACAGCATTATACTTTCTAGAAATGGAGTTCAAAGAGTTACCCTTTCAAACATCTTCAAGAAAGTGGAAACACCTTCTCATTGCTGAAACTCCAAGAAGAGGAAATTGTAAATTTATCAGACATTTGACAATAGTAAATAAAAACAAACATATAACCAACCACCAGCTGACTCCGGCAGTCACAGAGAATGATAAAGAAATGCACCTGGAGGGAAAAGGTTCTGTATTATTGGACCTTTAGACTCACTGAGCAGTGGACTTTCCTAGCACCTCCAGGCTGTGCCTGTTTCAGCATTTCTGAAGAGCAGAGCAACTGCACTGCTACAGTTGGTGATACCATAACCAAATCTAACAGGCATGCCAGAAAATGCCACTGAACATGAGGAAATAACATTGATGATGCCCTTGAGACTTGGCTCTCAAATGATACGAGTCATTTCTTCCTGCAGGGGGAATTGTCTCTGTCCTTCTCGCACATTTAGGTGTGTGTGTATGTGATGCAACTTCAAGTCAAGATAATGATGGAAGTTAGAGATGAGATCATTATTAGGTCAGCAGGCCCACTGCAGTATTCAAGAAAAGGACTTGAGGCAATTGGCTCTTCAAAATGAAAAATGTAAAACAGGAAAAGTCGCTACTGCTCTGTGCTGAGCACTCACAGAGGAAAGTAAAGCAAAACACACATTCTCAAACAAGAGTCCGTTTTAAGATTTGCAGGGGGTGGGGAGACGTCCAGATTTTTCATCTTCAGGAGGAAAGGGCTCCAGACTTTCCTGTACCAATCTTCACTGTGCACTTCACCCATACCATGTCTGTATTGACCTTCAAGACAAGTGCTGACAGACAAGAACCTCAGGGAAATGGGAGTAAAACACTTGGCATGTGATGGAATGCTGGAAAGTAATCATTTATTGATGTCTCCAAGAAACACTGGAGCGGCCCATTACCAAGTAGAACAAAAACACTTTCTCCATATGGAGAAAGAACAAAGCTGTTGCCTTAGGTCCTTTTTGTGATCACACTGATATCCACATACCATCAATTATGTGATCATATCTGAAAGACTGGGTGGATTATTCCAGCAACTTAAATCCTCTCTGGACCTTGAAAATATTTGAAGATCAAATGAGAAAAATTAGGATAATTTTTTTCAGAACAGCTACACATATTTTCTTTATATCTTTGATAGAGTCTAGTTCAGTATTTCATAAGCTACTCAACACATGTCTGGTAGTATAACTTTCATATAATCAATGATGAAAAGAGGAATAAGAAAGAATATTATCAGTTACTATTTGTACTACATACTGTTTGTATAATACATATAAGTATATATACACATATACATATATGTACATATATAATTGCAGATCTTCTATAAGCCAAGCATTTCTAAATTCTTTATGTGTATTAACTTGTTTAACCCTCATAGCTCACCATGAGGTAGGTACTAATAGTGTCCAAACTGTACAGATGAGGAAACTGAAACAAGAAAAGTATGGAAACGCATGTAACATTTCCTGCAGAACCCATTTGGAAGACAAGTAGTCAGGCTTCAGAAGCCTATTTTTTTTTTTTTTAACCAACAGGAAAAACCAATACATACAAAACACACTTATCCACAGATACAGCACTTTGATTTGGGCAATTTTTTTTTTTTTTTTTTTTTTTTTTTGAGACAGTCTTGCTCGATCACTCAGGCTGGAGTGCAATGGTACAACCACAGCTCACTACAGCCTCGACCTCCCTGGCTCAAACAATCCTCCCATCTCAGCATCCCAAATAGCTGAGATTACAGGCATGTCACCATGCCTGGCTTATTACTATTATTTTAGAGACGGAGTTTTCCTGTGTCGCCCAGGTTGATCTCAAACCCCTGGGCTCAAGGGGTCCTCCCACTTTGGCCTCCCAAAGTGCTAAGATTACAGGCATGAGCCACTACACCTGGCCCATTTTCTTGTCTAAATTAACACAGAGCAAGTCTTTCATTATTCGTTGAATATATTTGGCCAACTGCAATAATTGTTCAAACAAAGAATTGAAGGAAATGGTTCCAAATTGAAGCTAGCTTGGAAAATCTGGAGCAAGATAATCCACTGAGGTTTGACATATCATATTAAGATTTTTTTTTTTTTTGCCTTTAATGCTGTTTGGAGTTTTCATGAGCTGTGAAGACTCTAGGGAACAAGCCAAAGTATCCTTGCAGAAATTCTGAATACCACTAAAATTGAGCTGTCAAACATAAATCAGTATCTAGCTATTTTTTGACCTATTTATAAAAGTGCAGCTGTGAAATACATCTAAAACACAAATCTAAGTACATTTATTTGAAGATGGTACTTTTAGCAATAACCTTTTCAAACAAACAAATGCCGTCTGTCAAAAACAAAATGATTGCATTGTGTCAAAATGTTGGGGGTGAAGTATTTAAGCTCCCTGTGTAGCTGGTATGAGATCGTGGAATTTCACTGGGTGTCAGCTTCATTCCAGCTGCCCCCGGGGTTAATGCTGGCACCAGCCCAGGTCTGGCTTTTACCGAAAGAAGAAAAAATGTGTCAGAACCAGAAAGGATTTCTGGATTTCCAGTGAATACTCTCAAAGGTTCTAAGATTTCATGCTCAAGATGAATGCAGACTCCAAAAATCACTCTAGCATATGTTGCATATCATTTTCTGAATTGATTTTGTTTTCAAAGGTATTAGCCTTTTGTCCTGGAAATTAGACAAAGGCCACATGTTCCCAATGCCCTTTTCTGTGTTCATTTTCAAAAACTGTACATAGTTTTATTAAACAAAATCAACCAGGACATTACAAAAAGAATTTTTAGCCTCTTTGAAGCTCAGGATTTATAGAAAAGTAAGATACATGCCAGAACCATATGAGTTCTGAGTAAACGCAGATGTCCCCTATTGGTATTGTTTCATTTGACAACAATTTTTGATCATTGATTCATTGTCATATATTCATTGTCATATCCATCCAACTGGAAAACTCCAGGCATTTTGTTTAATTACAGCCAACAGCCTGATGCATAGAAAGATCTGATTGCTGATTATTAAAATTCATAGTTTTTAAGTAGAAATTCAAGATACTCTAAAATAAAAATAGATCTCTGAACTGCTTTTAAGGGGAAAAAAATGACACGTGTTTTAATTTTTAAGTACAGAGAAATTCTCTGAATTCACTACCAAAAAGAAAACACAGCATTTGAGAACAGCAGCAATGGAAGTTCCGCTCAATCATTTAAGCTATTGATTTCAAGCAGTAAAACATGACTAGATTTTATGTATTTATAATGTAAGGAATATAAGCGGAAAACAGTCTTCAAAAAAAGACAATATTCATGTTTATTGGTAAAGATAACTGCTTCGTTTTAGCAGGATGCTATATTCCAACACCTAAAAAAAAAGTTTTATTATTTTCTGTTATAAGCAAAACCAAAGAAAAGGTCAAAAGGCTATTGTTGAGCACAATACTCTTCTGTGGCATAAGGATTTATGTTACTGTAGATTTTCAAAGCCCACCCTGCAGAAAGACGTTCAAGCGCACTTCATAAGTTTTTTGGGATCCAGGCTTTATACAAACTGTGCAGAGGAGGAAGTCTGGAGGGTTCAGCACACACTTGCAATTAGTGTTGTTAGCCATCAACTAAGTTATTCTATCCAGTGTACTGGGTGCTTTGCACATTACTTCCAATCTAAACCACCACCTTTTCAGATTAAGAAACTAAGTCAAAGAATTTATTTTTTTATCATACCTTAAGTTTTGGGACACGTGTACAGAATGTGCAGGTTTGTTACATAGGTATGCATATGCCATGGTGGTTTGCTGCACCCATCAACCCATCATCTACATTAGGTACTTCTCCCAATGCTGTCCCTCCCCTAGCCCCAGCCCCCAACAGGCCCCATTATGTGATGTTTCCCTCCCTGTGTCCATGTGTTCTCATTGTTCAACTGCCACTTATGTGTGAGAACATGTGGTGCTTGGTTTTCCGTTCCTGTGTGACTTTGCTGAGAATGATGGTTTCCAGGTTCATCCATGTCCCTGTAAAAGACATGAACTCATTTTTTTATGGCTGCATAATATTCCATGGTGTATATGTACCACATTTTCTTTAGCCAGTCTATCATTGATGGGCATTTGGGTTGGTTCCAAGTCTTTGCTATTGTTAATAGTGCTGCAATAAACAGATGTGTGCATGTGTCTTTATAGTAGAATGATTTATAATCTTTTAGGGTACATATCCAGTAATGAGATTGCCAAGTTAAATGGCATGTTTGGTTCTAGGTCCTTGAGGAATTGCCACATCGTTTTCCACAATGGTTGAACTAATTTATACTCCTACCAACAGTGTAAAAGTGTTCCTATTTCTCCACATCCTCTCCAGCATCTGTTATTTCCTGACTTTTTAATGGTCCCCATTCTGACTGATGTGAGATGGTATCTCATTGCAGTTTTGATTTGCATTTCTCTAATGACCAGTGATGATGAGTTTTTCATATGTTTGTTGGCCACATAAATGTCTTTTTTGAGAAGTGTCTGTTCATATCCTTTGCCCACTTTTCAATCAGGTTGTTTTTTCTTCTAAACTTAAGTTCTTTGTAGATTCTGGATTTCACCCTTTGTCAGATGGACAGATTGCAAAAATTTTCTCCCATTCTGTAGGTTGCCTATTCTCTTTCATGATAGTTTATTTTGCTGTGGAGAAGCTCTTTAATTTAATTACATTCCATTTGTCAATTTTGGCTTTTTTTGCCATTGTCTTTGGTGTTTTAGTCATGAAGTCTGACAAAGAATTTTATACACTTGCCCTAGAGCTACATGATGCTGAAGAAAGTCAGCAGACACCAAACCTACATTTTTCTGATTGTGATGCTGACCTTTTTTTTTTTCTGAATCATATTCCCCCACAAGGGTCTATCTGCAGTGGCCCCCTAATGCAAATCATTCAGTATTGATTATAACTTCATTTTTAAAAGCCATAAAATGGTGTGATGAAAGTATACTACAGCTAATCAAAAATTCCTGGTGTAAAAAAGTTAAAGAAATACATAACTTCAAAGAATATGGAAAGGAAAACAGCATTTTCCTAAACTGCTCCCTTTAACCACTACAACCAAATACCGTATTAAAATTAGAACTATTCTAGTAAAAATTTAATTGACTTTAGATTCTGTTCTTAGTTTAACCAGAAATTTCCAGGAAAAGGAGGACTCTATCAAAGAGAACCTAGGTATTTTCTAAAAGTGACAGAAGTTTCCCTCTGTTAACCAATCCTTTGACTCACTTAAGTGATTTATTCATTTAAAAATATGTGTCCCTTGGAAGGCAGAAAATACATTTAAATACATCTACGCAGTAGTGTGAAACATGTAAGTTTAGAGATGAGGGTATATGGATGTATAATAAGGTGATTTTATAGAATTACACAATTTTAAATTTTAATAGAAAGTTTTTAATATTAATGTTGACTTTACTCAGTGTCTCCTCTCAGGAAGGTAACTGATCCTTTTTGTAAAATATATACATGGTTTATGTGGTATTACTTTGAGATGTTATGAAATTTTCCCCTAAATTATAATTTCATTTTTATCATTCTTTCTTCCTGGGTGATTTTATTTCAAAGGGTTAATGGTTCATCCATGATGTCTTTTCAAGAAAACATGAGTAGGCCGGGATGCATTACTTGGCTGCATTCTCAAAACCCACTCAGACTTTAAAAAAAAAAAAAAAAAAAAGGACCTATATAAACCTGCCTCTTCATCAAAACCACACACTGAATAAATTTAGGATTGTGTTCACAGATGGCAGTTCATGAAATCACTCAGCACCAAGTGCAGAATATTCTCAATGGCTTGGAAAATCAGAATGAACAATGCATCACCAAAGATGGTAGTTGTGTTGGTCTAGATTTTTGAATTGTATAGTGTTAAAAACCCTACAAAATAGGTTTGCAAGAGATGTTTACAGTTTCTTTCATATATTATATTTATGTTTTGAAGTTTCATCAGGAATTTATAAATATCCTGTATGTTTATAACCCCACCCTGACCACCAACACAGAGGGCCTCTCTCATAGGCTGGAGATCAGAGGTATCAGTTTCACAGCAATGATGTTAACCATGTAGGGCCTTCTCCAAGGTCACATGGCGATGCACTTACAACTGATATACTTATCATTTATGAATGAGCTAAATGCTAGATGGAAATTATTCTGCTGATGTGAGGTTTAGATCAGCTTGGTCATTCTTTGTTACCTTCTAAAATAACATTCTTGTAAATTTGTGTTGAGGGTTAATTGGCTCCACTGGTTATAGTAGGAAAGTTGTACTCTAATGTCATACCTGGAGAACTTTGACATCAGGCAGCCATAGCATGCACTACCACACCCTTCATCCCCCATCATATCATCTCTCTCCTCCTTCGTATCAACTATAAAGTAACATTCTTGTAGTTTGTATTGAGGGTTAATACTATCTATGCAGACAGTTGGGAGGCTATAAAAGACAAAAGGAAACATTCAGATTCAGAGTAGGAAAAATTTTATGTACACCCTATATAGATCTAATTCTAAGCCCACTGCATAAAAAGTCATAGTTTATATAAAAATTTATAAACATCTTATAAATAAATATCCTTAAAAACTAAGTAAGTTAGTTTATACTTTCCTGATTGTTTTCCTTTCTTTGCTAAATGTATTTAGGATGAAATCGCATTTGAACATGGGCTTTGAATAGTGAGGTTAGTCCATACAACAGGGTTAAGATTAAGAAGAGTGAATAATAGCCAGGTAACTACAAATAACTAAATTCATATATATTTTTGTGAGACAGAGTCTCACTCTATCACCCATGCTGGAGTGCAGTGGCACGATCTCGGCTCACTGCAAGCTCTGCCACATGGGTTCAAGCAGTTCTCCTGCCTCAGCCTACCGAGTAGCTGGGATTTAGAGGCACCTGCCACTGCATCCGGCGAATTTTTGTATTTTTAGTAGAGATGGGGTTTCACCCCATCACCTTGGCTAGACTTGGCCTCGGCCTCCCAAAGGGCTAGGATTACAGGTGTGAGCCACTGCGCCCAGCTGTTTGTTGTATTTTAGAGAAAGGGTCTCGCTCTGTCACCCAGGCCAGACCTAAGGAGAATGGCACAATCATAGCTCACCGCATCGTTGAACGCCTGGGCTCAGGCGATCCTCCCTCCTCAGCCTCCCAAGGAGCTGGGTTTATAGGTGCACACCACCATGCCCAGTTTAGAACTATTCATATAGTTCTGAAAACACCTGCACCACATGCCATGAACTATTCTAATCACTTTATATTTGCTATTTCTTTTAGTACTGACATAACCCATGAAAAGTAATATTCTTATCCTGATTTTACTGTTGAGGAAACTATCTTAATGCAATGAAATGACTTTTCTAAGAGCATGGAGCTCTTAAGCGGCAGAGCCAGAACTTGGACCCAATTTTCTCTCAGTAAAAGCCTTTTCTCTATGCTCTACTGCTTCTCATAAATGTCTTTAGATATATCTCATCAAGTCTAGAGCTACTTTTTCATTACAGGATATACATAAAGTTGAAGAATTCAGTAGAATTTTGCCAGATCTCCAACAGTAGCTTGGCGATTAGAATTTGATCATAGTCTATAAGGAAAAATTGCAATTTAACTTAAAACCAGAAATATCATACAGAAATATAAATCTGTTCAGAGCCTGAACTGAAATCTACGCCTTGCTTTCTAGGAAAAAAAAATTATAAATTTTCTACATGTTAGCCATGAGTCAATAAAACATATCTCATATTTGAAGTGAGTCACATAGTATTAACCTCAGGTACGGTACAGGTTTTGGCTCTAAGAATATGACATGCTGAGGTGAATATATAGCTCATGGCAGAGAAGCTACCTTTTATTCAAAATTACCTCCAGAAGATGACCATTCACTCTGCCCTCAAGGAGCAATTGGCTCCACTGGTTCTAACAGGAAAGTTGTACTCTAACGTTATACCTGGAGAACTTTGACATCAGGCAGCCATAGCATGCACTCCCATACCCTTCATCCCCCATCATAATATCTCTCTCCTCCTTCAGATCAGCTATGAAGTATGTGGGGACCAGTACAAAATGAAGATGTAGGATTCCATGTTCAAAAGTTAGTAAGAATTTCAAGACAGCTAGAACAGAGCATCAAGTCAAGTGTATTAGTTCATTTTCACACTGCTATAAAGAAATACCCAAGACTGGGTAATTTATAAAGAAAAGAGGTTTAACTGACTCACAGTTCCACATGGCTGAGGAGGCCTCAGGAAATTTCCAATAATGTGGGAAAGGGAAGCAGGCACATCTTACATGGTGGCAGGTGAGAGAGAGAGCATGTGGAATAGGAACCATCCAACACTTACAAAACCATCAGATCTAGTGTGAACTCATTATCATGAGAACAGCATGAGGGAACTGCCCCGATGATCCAGTCACCTTCCACCATGTTCCCTTCCTCAACATCAGGGGATTATGGGGATTACAATTCGAGATGAAATTTGGGTGGGAACACAGAGGCCAACCTTATCTTAAACCAAGCATGAGGCCTTCTAAGGACAGGGCCCCGAATGACTGCACAGGTCTCATATCCATAATTTGTGCTTATTCCCCTTACCACACATTCCTGCAGACACACGCAATACCTGCTAGCCTGGAGTGACCTTTATTCTCTTTCAGTACTGCCTTTGATGTTTCATTTGTGTTTTTTATCTGGAAATATTGTTGGCAGTATGTGCCTCCTAAGAATAGGTTTGGTGTCCTCACTCAGCAACTGTCCCACTTGGCCACCCAGAACTCATTCTGACATCACAAAAAATGTGTGACATGTTATTCACAAGTTGATGATCTAATGTTACTATCTCAACAGATTTTCAAACTGAGCTCATGGAGATAAAGTGCTGTTTCTAAGGTTCAATTTCACTTAAAGCATAGATGATTCACAAATATGCAAATACGCCTTTTGTTTGCTTGTTTTCTCAAAACCAAACACATTTATGACAAAAGATACCAGTACAATATGGCTATTAATTCTCTTCCCTTCATAAGTTCAGAAAAATGCCACAGCATGTACTTCAGCTGCTTAGTTCTCTTTTTGTGTTTCAAAGGCTCCCCACCAGTAGAACCACATGATCATTTGCACCATCTGTGCATGGGAGAGAAACACATTATTATCTAAGCCAATACTGAGGGTATTCCATCAAGAAAGGAACCCACGATCAGAGAAAGGTTATGCAGAAAAGCTCCTGCCAGAAAACTCACTGTTTCCTTCTCTCTCTCTCTCTCTCTCTCTCTCCCTCATTTGAAATTCATGAAGATGAAGTGCAGCTTTTGTTTCTCATCAGTGAGATGAGCCTTAATACACTCTTGCCAAAAGCAAGCTAACACAGAGTAATTGTTTTTCATCTAAATTGCATGTCCAACCTGCTTAGTCTTCAAAGAACATAGATGCTACAGCTTTGATACCCAACTGCAGAATGACAAAGGAGAGGGCACAAGGCACACGGGCACGATGAGAATTTGTAATCGCCACCTATCTGTCAGCATGCCCTGGAACTTTGGGGCAAGAGAAAAAGAGCAGATTATTCGCAAGGTAGATAAGGTTCCATATTTCATTCAAGAACAACTCCTTTTTTTTAAGGGTGGAAAAAAGTGATTTAGAGTGAATTAAGTTTCCCCAAGGTGTTTTTAATCTCTTTTCACTCCAGGGCCAGGTGCCTCATATAGCACTTAAAAGGGTTTCAAAAATGAAAGCAAATGCCTAGAACACAGAAAAAGAGATATCCATCTACACAAAGCATCTGCCTTTGTTTAAGAAAAAAACAGTTTCGGCTTTATGAACTTCACATCCAGACATTTTATAATTTTGATGTTCTAGTTCTTATAGACTTTTGCCCATGAACACTACATCCAATACCTAACAAGAGACAAAAATCACTAATATTTAATATTTTTTATATATCAAGTCTCCTTTATGTCAATAAGTTCATTTAATTGCACGTAACTGCAGAGTGTTTGTGAGGAGGTTTATGTGATGTAAATAAAAACTGCCCAAAGAAATGAAATTATCAAATCTACACCCACTACCATCTTTTGCAGGTAGAGATGCTACCAAAAAGCTGTGTGGTTCTCGTCATTGATCCCTGGGCCTCGTTTTGTAACCAGGTACAGAGACAAAAGATTTGATTCTGTGTATTGTGTTTGTTCCAGTTAATTTAATTTTTTTTGCCTGGTTTACACTTCTATTTTCTAATTACATTCATAAGCTCTACAGGGACTCGTGCTACGACACCTTGGCTTGCACTTAGAAAATGTGGACATAAATTAAATTACTTCCACAGCTGTCAGTAAATTGTGCTACTGTCCTATATCATCTAAACATTAGAAGTTTTTGACCCCAGGCAGCCCAGTGATAGAAAGTAACTCCCAGCATGCTAGCAAATAAGAGAAAGGAGACAAGCAAGTCCATCAGCCTGTGAATGTCAGAGCAGAGGGAAGTGCCCCAGTTGGAGATGGGGGTATTAGTATCAGCTCCACAGCTAAAGGAGCTGAACAGCCGAAGCCAAGTCACCTAAACCCTCAGGGCCTCAGTGTTACCTGTAAATTCAGAGTCTTGGACCATTTCTAAGGTTATTCTCCCAGTGCTAAAAGTTTATCATTTGAATCTCTGTGCTTTCCTTTCTTAATAATCAATTTCAGTTTTAGAACAGAAAGCTTTTTCTAAAGTGAAAGTTTTGACCAAAAAAACCAATTTTGTTAACTTTAGCTTTTACACGAAGAAGATACCCTACCATCATTAAGATACTATTAAACACTGGAAGCATCAACATTATGTAATGGCTTTGAACATAAATGGCAATTTACAGTGGTCGTACTGCTGATCTATGTTTGTCTAGATACAAACTGAAAGGAGGAATCTTGGATATAGATGTTCACCTGAGACCTATTACCTGGCCTGTTGTAACACATTTAGCAATGCTATAAGAAATTTCGTGAAACTACCCTATGACTTTGAAACTTGATACTATACCCTCAAGATCCAAGTATTTCTTAAATACCCAACTCAGCTTATGTATTCATCAGGAAGTTGAGACTCTTGGTTGTAGTTTAAAAAAAAAAAAGTTTAAGCAAATAAGGGGATTTACTCATTTATATAATCTAAATTTTCAGGGGTATCATTAGCTTTAGGCATGCCTAAATCCAGAGACTTTACATTGCCAGGGCTTGGTCTCTATCTGATCCTTGACTGTTTCCTCAAATGATTGCTGCATTCTTAGGCAGGCTTTTTGCAGAGTGGCAAAGACAGCCCCTCTGGCACCTCTAGGCTTAACTGGAGAGTAGGCAGGAAAAGAACATAGACCAACTACAGATTAATTAATCTCAGTAAACCAGAGTAAGTAAAGCCAGTTGGTATTATTTAGAGATGAGAGAGCTAAGATGAAAGTTTAGGAAGGAGGCAATATTCTCATGGCAGCTCATAGGGATGGAGTCTCCATTTAGTGTCTACCAAAATAAACTTTCATTTTAATACTAACTTCCTCTTTGTCCTGATACAATGATATTTTTAATGAATATGGTCACAAAAAATAAAAATAAAAATAAATAATATATACTGCAGGTCAATAAGGACAATGAAAAGAGAATTTTTGGAAGTCCAAGATTCTAGTTCTGACTCTAGCAGTTTGAAAACCATTTAAACTCTCAGTTTCATCACCAATAAGATGAAAGTGCTGAGTGAAGTAACCTAAGACTTGTTTCAAGTCCTGAAATGTGAATCCATGTAGCGCCAACTTGGCTGTTTTAATGTTGCAGGTTTGGGTTTTTGCTTTCTTGACACCATTTGTTCCTCGACAAGAGAAACCTATCACTCAGAACTCTGAGAAACACTGATCACTAAATACGTCGAAAACATCCTGCAAAAGATGAAGGGATTCAGAAGTTTTGCAGAAGGTAAGTAAATAAGCCAATAGCCAATTATCTTGAACGTTTTGGCTTTCACAGGAAAACAAGCAAGCAGTCAACTCCAGCCTCCATACAAGCTGAGTGCCCATGTTATTGATCTTCTGTCTGACTGAGTCATGGGACTGCTGGTGTATATTAAGTAGAAAAAGGACTGAAAATTACATTAATTCAAATGGCTAAATCAATATTTAACAATGCAGTTAGTGGTAGTTGACCTTAAATGCACCTTTAATAAAACAAAGGTGATTCAGGCCAGCCTCTAGCATATGCCATTCAGAAATATGAATTAATGAAGAACAGATACGTTAAAGACCTCTACTAATGCAGGTGGCTTTGCAGCTTGGTCTGACTGCAAGGAGAAGTTCAAAGCCACACTCTTAGCACAGGCCATTCAAATTTTATTCATGTGATGTTGTGTCTTCATTTATCATATTCTCCCTGTCTCAAGAATCAGACAGCCTTGATCTCAGCACATTTAAAAGCAGGGAAAAAAAAAAGATTTCTACAACTATTTCCCCAGCAAATTATTAGTACATCTTTAGTGATAGCTTTGTAACCTTGAGCACTTTCTTCATGAGTAAACATGGATGTTACCAGTTGTTATTCTAGGAGCCCTATCTTACTAAAATATGCATATATTTGCATATAACGTACCAGTTAGTACTCCATTTATATTAAAGATGATTGAAATAAGCTTGCTCATATTAAAGGGAACGCAAAAAAAGAATAAAATAAGGAATAAACAGAGGCAATCTCTTTAAGATGTCAGAATTATCTCAGATGCTATTAGCTATTATATCCAGCTCACAGATGTGAGACTTTTTAAATTGCTTTGCTGTCCATAAAATACTTTAGGCTGTACAGCATTTTAGTTATCACTACCAAGGACTTGGTGCTAACTCTAAGGAAAAGGTCAATCTAAGAATCTATTTCAATACACCTAAGGCAGCAGGAGACTCTGTGGAACTCCCAAAGGAACCCAGGAGAGTTTACCTGATTTTGTGACCTAAGATGCTAATGCCAAAGGCATGATTTCCATTGCATCCTAGTTTGGCTGCAAGGACAAATGTGTGATAATTAGAAATCTCTCCTGAGACACTTCCCTTTGATTTGTTGTTTGGTGATGGCTACGGTCTCTCTGCAGCCTTGCTTCTCTCAGGTCCGTCTGCTGGTTACCATGGCAATGTGGCTCAACGCATCCTATGAGCCAAATCAGCATTCTGCAGTATCCATGTTGCTGGCAGTAGAACTTGAGAATCGGGCAGAAAGTTTCCAGGCTGAATGTAAAAGCGATTGCTTGAAAATATGATCATACACTTGAAGGGGAAAAGGGAAATTCCCCTGAACAAGATCAGAGTTTCTTTGTCATCAAGGATATAGAACAAACACCTGATCTGCCTCAGGGCCAGCCACAAGAGTTCTGGGCAGAGAGAGGGCTGGCAATATATGTTAGGCTCTCCAGCTAATGCTGGAACTCAAACAGAAATTGCATGTGGCTCAAGGATAGCCAAGCAACAGCTTAGCTCCTGGGAAGTCCTTCTGCCTGGGGCATTCCACATACAAACCTCTAGGCACACCCTACTTTTTCCTTCACATGGTCAAATTATTCTCTCAATTTAAGAATAATTGTAGACTATTATTCTTAAGAAATGAGAGAGAATGTTTAAAGTGTGAGAATGAATTCTCACCTCCAGCATGGGTTTCAAGAAAGCAAAAAGAATATTTTATACTCATCCTGGAGTTAGATAAAAGAAGTAGAAAATTGGTTTCATCTTAATGAGCATGTCTCCTAGGGCCATCATTCTTTACTTGTCAATCTAAATCCAATATCCCCACAAAACTATATAGTCCAGGTTATTTGAAAGTTTCTTGAAAAATTAGATTATGTTATTTTTAGGATGAATACATCATATGCCATACATATAAATATGTGTATTATAGTGAATGAAAGATTAATAATTGTTTACCCATATGTTTGTCATACTCTTTAAGAACTAGAATAATATAAATATCTTTGAAGCCCTAGAACCTCCTGGTTTTATTCCCCTCCCTGTCACCTATTGAGGTGACCTTTACTCTGAACTTTTGTGTTTATTGTTGCTTATCTTCCAAGTTTTTTCACAGATATATGTGCTTCTAAACAAGCCTCTAGCCACACTGATTTTAAAAAAAAAAAAAGAAAGAAAGAAAAAAAGCAGAAGAAAATGCAGATTACCAATACAGAGGATGTTAGGGGATATCATCAGAGACTCCACAGACATGGATAGTGCTTTAAGGCAACACTGTGAATAACCCTAAGCCCATAAATTTTACAGCTTAGGTGAAATGGTCCAATTCTTTGAAAGATACAAACCACAAAAACTCACTAAAGAAGAAATTATCTCAATTATCTTGTATCTATAAACAAGTTGCATTCTTTATTTAAAACCTTCAGATAAAGAAAACTTTAGATCCAAACAGTTTCACTAGCAAAATCTACCACATGTGCAAGGAAGGAATAACAACCCTACACAATCTCTATAAGAAAATAAAAGAGAAGGGACCATTTTCCAACTCATTGTGGAGCCAGCATTACCTTGATATTTAACCCAAAGATATTATAATAAAACCACAGACACATATACCTCATGAATATAGATTTTTAAAGTCCTCAACAAAATATTAGTAAATCTAATCCAGCTATATATAAAAGGAATAATACACCATGAGCAACTGAAGTTTACTCTAGGGATGCAAGACTGAATCAACATTTGAAAAAGGTGACAACAAATGTTAGCAAGGTTGTCTGGACAACTGAAAACTCATACATTGCTGGTGGGACTGTCAAATGGTGCAGGAGTACTGGAAAATAGTTTGGTAGTTTCTTATAAAGTAAACCCATATAATCTAGGATTCTCACTCCTAGATAGGCACCCAGAGAAATGAAACCCTATGCTGACACGAAAAACTTATGTAACTCTTTACAGAAAAATTGGAAATAAGCTGGTCTTTCAACACAAGAATGAATAAAACTGTGGCACATCCTAAGGAACAACATTCAGCCACATAGACACATCTCAGATAGATTGTGCTAACAGGGATTCTAAACCTCAGCACTACTACACTTCAGGCCAGATAAATTTGTATTGTGGAGAGCTGTCTTGTATATTATAAGGTATTTTTGCAGGCATCACTGGCCTCTCCTCACTGGATGCCAGCTCCCATTTCCCTCACTAGACCAATTTAATCAACCAAGAATGTCTCTAGATAGATATGGCTAAATGTTTCCTAGGGAGAAAAATCACTACTGTTTAAGAACCACTGTGTTAAGTAATAGAAGCCTGGCTCAAAAAAATACATACTCTATAATTCTATTTGTATATTCTGGAAAATGCAAAATTGTAGGAAAGGGTTGAGGATAGGATGACGGTTTGGGTAAAATGGGGCAGTACAAAGAAATTTGGGGGAAAGAACAGTTGTGCATCCTGACTGCAATGGCTGTTACACAACTCTAGGCATTTGTCTCAACTGTATGACAAAAAGAAAGCCTTAATTCTACTACAAGTAAATTTTTAGATGTTTTAATGTAATTTAAAATTAAATAAAATTTAATAAATTTTTAGAAGTTATACATATACATGCTCATCTTGTTTAAGAAATAAATACTAAAACACCTATATGCTTATCATCTTGTTTAAGAAATAAAATACTATGAATATCTTTGGTCTTATCCGACTCTGCTGTCACCCATGGAGGTGAAGCTTTACAATGAGCTTTGTGTTTATCATCCCTTGCTTTTCTTAACTGTCTTACCACATATATATTATGTCTAAACAATATATTGCTTGCTTTTAAGCTTTAAATAGAAAATGCTTTATTGGAAAAAAAAAAAGTTTTGTGTACTATTAAGTTGTTAATCCAAACTAGATTTTTTAAGATAATTTTAATCCCCAGAAAAACCACTAAGAAAATAACTTTAAAACTCTAGCAAAAGAAACAGTAAGGGAATTTAAATGGCACATTAGAAAATATCTCTTTAAGACAAAAGAAGTTATTAGTAGAGAACAAGTAGTAGAGGAAAAAGACAAAGACATGCAGACAACAAATAGAAAAATGGTAGCTATAAATTATTCCTTATTAGTAATTACACTAAATATAAGTGTATTAAACACATGAATTAAAAGACTAGACATTGGAAGAATGGAATGATATAAAAGATCCATTTTTTGCTACCTATAGGAAACATACTTTAGATTCAAAAACTTGAATAACTTGAAAGTAGAATAATAGGAAAAAATACACCATGCAAACATTAAACAAAATAGGGCTGGAGTTAATATACTAATATTAAGCAAAATACACTTTGAGAAAAAATTTAAGAGATAAATAAAGATTTTTATGATAATAAAGAGGTCAATGCATCAAAAAGATATAACAATAGTAAATATATGTGTACCTAACAATAGAGGTCCAAAATACATAAAGCAAAAGCTGACAGAATTGACGGGAGAAATCAATAATTTAACAAAAGTTGGAGACATCAAGACCTCCTTTCAACAATGGATAGAACTAGGCAGAAGTTCAAGGATAGAAGTCTTGAGCAAAACCATAAAACAACTAAACCTAACAGACATCTGTAAAACATGCCACCAAACAGCTGAATACACATTCTTCTCTAGTGCACATGGAACATTCTCTAGGATAAACCATATTTAAGTCAGAAAATAAACCTCAGTGAATTTAAAAGGATTGAAATCATACAAAATGTACTCTCCAACCACAGTGAAATAAAGTTAGAATTCAATAACAAAGAAATTTGGGAAACTCACAAATAAGTGGAAATTAACACACTCATAACCAGTAAGTTAAGACAACAAGAGAAGTTAATACTTCGAGAGAAATAAAAACAAAAGCATATCAAAATGTATAGCATACAGCTAAAACAATATTAAAGACAAGTTTATAACTGTAAATGCCTATATTAAATAAGAAAAAACATTTGCAAATCAATTAACTTTGTTACTCACCTTAAGAAACTAGAAGAAAGGAGGGGCTGGCAAGATGGCCGATTAGGATCTTCAGTCTGCAGCTCCCAGTGAGATCAACGCAGATGGTGGATGATTTCTGCATTTCCAACTGAAGTACCCAGTTCATCTCATTGGGACTGGTTAGACAGTGGGTGCAGCCCATCAAGGGTGAGCATAATCAGGATAGGATGTCACACATCGAGGAAGCGCAAGGTGTCAGTGAACTCCTTCCCCTAGCCAAGGGAAGCCATGAGGGACTGTGCCATGAGGGACAGTACACTCTAGCCCCAGGTACTATGTTTTTCTCATGGTCTTTGCAACCCACAGACCAGGAGATTCCCTCAGGTGCCTTCACCACAAGGGCCCTGGGTTTCAAGTACAAAACTGGGCCACCATTTGGGCAGACACTGACCTAGCTGCAGGAGTTTTTTTTCATACCCCAGTGGTGCCTGGAATGCCAGTGAGACAGAACTGTTCACTCCTCTCGAATGGGGGCTGAAGCTAGGGAGTCAAGTAGTCTAGCTCAGTGGATCCCAACCCCACAGAGCCCAGTAAGCTAAGATCCACTGGCTTGAAATTCTCGCTGCCAGCATAGCAGTCTGAAGTTGATCTGCGACTTTTGAGCTTGGCGGGGAAAGGGGTGTCCACCATTACTGCAGTTTGAGTAGGCAGTTTTCTATTCACAGTGTAAACAAATCCACTGGAAGTTTGAACTGGGCACGGCCCACCGCAGCTCTTCAAAGTCACTGTAGCCAGGCTGCCTCTGTAGATTCCTTCTCTCTAAGCAGGGCATCTCTGAAAGAAAGGCAGCAGCCCCAGTCAGGGACGTATAGATAAAACTCCCACTTCCCTAGGACAGAGCACCTGGGGGAAGAGGCATCTGTGTGCAGCTTAAGCACACTTAAATGCTTTTCCCTGCCAGCTATGAAGACAGCAGCAGCACTCCCAGCTCTGCTAAGGGACAGATGCCTCCTCAAGTAGGTCCCTGACCCCCATGCCTCCTGACTGGGAGACACCTCCCACCAGGGGTTGACAGACACCTCATATAGAAAAGCTCCAGATAGCATCTGACAGGTGCCCCTCTGGTACGAAGCTTCCAGAGGAAAAAACAGACCGCAATCTTTGCTGTTCTGCAGTCTCCGCTGGTAATAACTAGATAAACTGGGTCTGGAGTGGACCTCCAGCAAACTCTAGCCAACCTGCAGCAGAGGGGCCTGACTGTTAGAAGGAAAACTAACAAAAAGGAATAGCATACACATCAACAAAAAGGATGTCCACACAGAAACCTTATTCAAAGGTCACCAGCATCAAAGACCAAAGGTAGATAAATCCACAAAGACGAGGAAAAACCAGTGCAAAAAGGCTGAAAATTCCGAAAACCAGAATGTCTCTTCTCCTCCAAAGGATCACAACTCTTCACCAGCAAGGGAACAAAACTGGATAGAGAATGAAGTTTGATGAGTTGGCAAAAGTAAGCTTCAGAAGGTGGATAGTAACAAACTCTTCCAAGCTAAAAGAGTATGTTCTAACCCAATGCAAGGATGCTATGAACCTTGAAAAAAGGTTGAAGGAATTGATAACTAGAATAACCAGTTTAGAGAAGAACATAAATGACCTGATGGAGCTGAAAAATGCAGCACAAGAACTTCATGAAGCATACATAAGTATTGATAGCTGAATTGATCAAGTGGAAGAAAAAATATCAGAGACTGAAGGTCAACTCAATGAAATAAAGCATGAAGACAAGATTAAAGAAAAAAAAATGAAAGGAACAAACAAAGTCTCCAAGAAATATAGGACTATGTGAAAAGACTAAACCTATGTTTGACTGGTGTACCCTAAAGTGACAAGGAGAATGGAATCAAGTTGGAAAACACTTTTCAGGATATTATCCAGGAGAACTTCCCCAACTTAGCAAGACAAGCCAACATTCAAATTCAGGAATATCATCAAGAGAACACCACAAAGATACTCCTCAAGAAAAGCAACCCCAAGACACGTAATTGTCAGATTCACCAAGGTTAAAATGAAGGAAAAAATGTTAAGGGCAGCCAAAGAGAAAAGTTGGATTACAAAGGGAAGCCCATCAGACTAACAGTGGATCTCTCTGCAAAACATCCTACAAGCCAGAAGAGAGTGGGGGACAATATTCAAATTTATTAAAGAATTTTCAACTCAGAATTTCATATCCAGCCAAACTAAGCTTCATAAGTGAAGGAGAAATAAAATCCTTACAGACAAGCAAAGGCTGAAAGATTTTGTCGCCACCAGGCCTGCCTTCCAGGAGCTACTGAAGGAAGCACTAAACATGGAAAAGCACTAAACATGGAAAAACCAGTACCAGTCACTGCAAAAGCATACCAAATTGTAAAGACCATCAACACTACGAAAAAAACCAATCAACTAATGGGCAAAATAACCAGCTAGCATCATACGGACAGGCTTAAATACACACATAACAATATTAACCTTAAATGTAAATGGGCTAAATGCCCCAAATAAAAAGACACAGACAGGCAAATTGGATAGAGTCAAGACCTATCAGTGTGCTGTATTCAGGAGACCCATCTCATATGCAAAGACACACATAGGCTCAAAACAAAATGATGGAGAAATATTTACCAAGCAAATGGAAAGTAAGAAAAAGCAGGGATTGCAATCCTAGTTTCTTATAACAAAGATCAAAAAAGAAGGCCAGGCACGGTAGCTCATGCCTGTAATCCCAGCACTTTGGGAGGCTGAGGCAGACAGATCACAAAGTCAGGAGGTCAAGACCATCCTGGCTAACATGATAAAACCCCATCTCTACTAAAAATACAAAAATTAGTCAGGCATGGTGGCATGCACCTGTAGTCCCAGCTACTCGGGAGGCTGAGGCAGGAGAATCACTTGAACCCAGGAGACAGAGGTTGTAGTGAGCCAAGATTGTGCCACTGCACTCCATCCTCAACCACAGAGTGAGACTGTCTCAAAAAGAAAAAAAAACAAAAAAAAACAAAAAAAAAAAACCGAGGAAGGGTATTACATAATGGAAAATGGATCAACGTTAACAAGAAAAGCTAAATATCCTAAATGTATACACACCCAATACAGGAGCACCCAGATTCATTAAACAAATTCTTAGAGACCTACAAAAAGACTTAGACTCCCACACAATAGTAGTGGGAGACTTTAACACCCCAATGTCAATATTAGATTAACAAGACAGAAAATTAACAAAGATATTGAGGACTTGAACTCAGATCAGGACCAAGCAAACCTAATAGACATCTACAGAACTCTTCACCCCAAATCAACTCAATATACATTCTTCTCAGCAGCACATCACACTTATTCTAAAATTGATCATGTGATTGGAAGTAAAACACTCCTCAGCAAATGCAAAAGAATGAAAATCATAACAGTCTCTCAGACCACAGTGCAATCAAATTAGAACTCAGGATTATGAAACTCACTCAAAACCGCACAACTACATGGAAACTGAACAACCTGCTCCTGAGTGACTACTGGGTAAATAATGAAATTAAGGCAGCAATAAATAAGTACTTTGAAACCAATGAGAACAAAGATACACATACCAGTATCTCTGGGGAAAAGCTAAAGCAGTGTTTAGAGGTAAATTTACAGCACTAAACGCTCACAGGAGAAAGCAGGAAAGAGCTAAAATCAACACCCTAACACCATGATTAAAAGAACTAGAGAAGCAAGAGTAAAAAAAATTCAAAAGCTAGAAGAATACAAGAAATAACTAAGATTAGAGCAGAACTGAAGAAGACAGAGACACGAAAAACTCTTCAAAAAAAAAAAAAAAAAATCAATGAATCCAGGAGCTGGTTTTTTGCAAAGATCAACAAAATAGATAGACTAGACTAGTGCCAGACTAATAAAGACAAAAAAGAGAAGAATCAAATAGACAATAAAAAAATAATAAAGGGGATATCACCACCAATCCCACAGAAAACAAACTACCATCAGAGAATACTATAAAATAAATACCTCTACACAAATAAACTAGAAAATCTAGAAAAAATGGATAAATTCCTGGATACATACATCTTCCCAAGACTAAACCAGGAAGAAGTCAAATCCCTGAACAGACCAATAGCAAGTTCTCAAATTGAGGCAGTAATAGCCTACTAACCATAAAAAAAGTCCAGGACCAGACAGTTTCAAAGCTGAATTCTACCAGAGGTATAAAGAGCATCTGATACCATTCCATCTGAAACTATTCCAAACAAAAGAAAAAGAGGGACTCCTCCTTAACTCATTTTATGAGGTCAGCATCATCCTGATACCAAAACCTGGCAGAGACACAACTGAAAAAGAAAATTTCAGGCCAATATCCCTGATGAACATCTAATCTATGCAAAAATTCTCAATAAAATACTGGCAAAAGAAATCCAACAACACATCAAAAAATTTATCCACCAAGACCAAGTTGGCTCCATTTCTGAGATGCAAGGCTGGTTCAACATACATAAATCAATAAATGTAATCCATCACATAAACAGAACCAATGACAAACACCACATGATTATATCAATAGATGCAGAAAAGGTCTTCAATAAAACTCAACACCTCTTTATGTCAAAAAAAAAAAAAAACTCTCAATAAACTAGATATTGACAGAACGTATATCAAAATAATAAGACCTACTTATGACAAACCCAAACCCACAGCCAATATCATACTGAATGAGCAAAAGCTGAACGCATTCCCTTTGAAAACAGGCACAAGACAAGGATGCCCTCTCTCACCACTCCTGTTCAACACAGTATTGGAAGTTCTGGCCAGGGCAATCAGGCAAAAGAAAAAAAAATAAAGAGTGTTCAAACAGGAAGAGAGGAAGCAAATTGTCTGTTTGCAGATGACATGATTATATATTTAGAAAACCCCATCATCTCAGCCCAAAATCTCCTTAAGCTAATAAGCAACTTCAGCAAAGTCTCGGGATACAAAATCAATGTGCAAAAATCACAAGCATTTCCATACACCAATAACAGAGAGCCAAATCATGAGTGAACTCTCATTCACAATTGCTACAAAGAATAAAATATCTAGGAACACAATTTACAAGGGATGTGAAAGACCTCTTCAAAGAGAATTACAAACCACTAATCAAGGAAATAAGAGTACACAAACAAATGAAAAAACATTCCATGCTCATGGATAGGAAGAATATCATGAAAATGGCCATACTTCTCAAAGTAATCTATAGATTCAATGCTATCCCCATCAAGCTAGATTGACTTTCTTCACAGAATTAGAAAAACTACTTTAAATTTCATATGGAACCAAAAAATAACCCATATAGCCAAGACAATCCTAAGAAAGTAACAACAAAGCTAGAGGCATCATGCTCCCTGACTTCGAATTATACCACAAGGCTACAGTAAAAAAAAACAGCATGGTACTAGTACGAAAACAAACATGTAGACCAATGGAACAGAACATAGGCCTCAGAAATAACACCACACATCTACAACCATCATGATCTTTGACAAACTTGACAAAAACAAGCAATGGGGAAAGGATTTCCTGTTTAATACAGGTTGTTTGGAAAACTGGCTAGCCATATGCAGAAAACTGAAACTGGACCCCTTACACCTTATGTAAAAATTAACTCAAGATGGTTTAAAGATTTAAACATAAGACCTAACACCATAAAAATACTAGAAGAAAACCTAGGCAATACCATTCAGGACATAGCCATAGGCAAGGACTACATGACTAAAACAAATTGGTTCTACTATGTTAATGATCCTACAGAATATTATTAAACCTTTTTGAAAAATAAGGTTATTCAATTTATTGGCCACATCTGTCTATAATACTGTGCTACTTTTTTTCTAGAAAATTTATTTCTTGTAATTGAGTTGTTTCGGATTTTCATTAACTTATCTATAATCTTTGTTAAATTTGCATTTATAGCTAATAAATTGGAACTCACTGACATCTTCAAATAACTCATATACACACTATGTTTTTAATTGAGACTATATTATTTCTAAAGAGGTTAAGGTAAGTTGAATGCAAACTGCTAGAGTACGAACTCCAATTTTTTAACTGAAATTCATTGCACAAACATTTTAGCCCCAATATATTCACCGGCACGATCTTTTTAACTCCCTACCGGGTACAAGCACAACTTGTCAAATATCTCTGTCTGTGATATGTTAAATGTTACACTCAATTTTAATGTTGTAAAATCTTGGGGCTTCTCAATTTCATTCCATTCAATATATAAGTTTATGCTATTGAAAATGGAACTCATCAAAAGACTCAAGAAATTGAGATATTGCCAATCACTGGTATAAATGTTTTTAATTAAAATTTGAAACCATTTAGCTTTGACTCAGTTGTTTATTCTCTTGCTTTTAGGGAGAATTTTCAATGTGTTTCTGTTGGTACATGTTTTCAGTTATTGAAATTTGCTAAAAAGCTGGAGTTATAGTGTTTTCTTGAATTTTTTGCTTAAATATTCTTAATTTGGAATATGCAACAAGACTTGGAGTATTTGTTTTTTAAATGTTTAAATGCCATTTTAAGACACTTATATTGATTTAAAAGCAAATGTTTAAAACCTCGAACATTTTCACAAGCTGGTTGATCACAGGCAGTAAAGAAAGTGCTTATTAATAGTCTAATATTTTATTTTGTTTTGTTTTGTGTAGCTCAGCCTTCTCACACACGAAAAAATTGTTCTTCTTACTCTGTGTGATAACTACAGGTTTTCTTAAGTTCATTATTTTGTTTAGGAAATTATTCAGGAAATTCAACATTGAGTTTTCCTGCAATTAAAAAAATGATAATATTGCCACACAAATATAAAGCATACTACTCTACTAGAGGGTTACCCTAATCTGGAAGGTGATATTTCACAAACTTTACAAACTGGAGGTTGCCCTCTTCATGCATCTGCTCATTAAGATCTTTCCTTATTGGTCTTTGCTTGCAGACTGTTTTCAAATCACTATTTAAAAAAAAAAAAAGTAAACCATTGTTGAAATATAGACATGTGCAAAGTTCACATACCATAAACATACAGTTTGATTAATTGTCACAAACTAAACACACTTGTAGCCAGTACCAGATCTAGAAACAGAATACTACCAGCACCCTGGAAACTATCCCTTATCCTTTTTACAATAATTACATTCTTTCCTCCCCTCCCCTCTGCAACCAGAGTAACCATTAACCTAACTTTTGCAGGGGTGTCCAACCTTTTGGCCTCTCTTGGGCACATTGGAAGAAGAATGTATCTTCAGCCACACATAAAATACACTAACACTAATGATAGCTGATGAGCTTTAAAAAATGCAAAAAAATCTCATAATGTTTAAGAAAGTTTATGAATTTGTGTTGGGCTGCATTCAAAGCCATCCTGGTCTGCATGTGACCCATGGCCCATGGGTTGGTCCAGTTTGTTTCAACATCTTAGACCAGCTTTGTCTGTTTTTAAACTTTCTGTAAGTGGACTCAAACTGACTCTGTGTGTCAGCTTGTCTGTAAGATTCCTCACACTGCTGTATGTCTTTGTTTGTTCATTCCCATTGTTGTATGTGATTCCATCGGATAAATATACCTCAAATTTGTTTATTCTACCATTGATGGTATTTGGGTAGTTTCCACTCTTCATCTATTGCAATCTTCGCTGCTCTGAACAAGAATGCACAAGCCTGTTGTACATAACTACACATTTCTGTTGTGTATATATAAGTGCATAGTTTCATTGAATATCATTATGAATTATGCATATCTCAACCAATTCCAAGTATATTACTGCTTCATAGGTTTTCTAATTTGGTAAGATTATTTTACTTCAAACCTGTGTACCACTAACATTTACATTCAGATTATCGGAACAAAAACCAATCTTTTCTTCAATGTTGAACTTTGTTACTGAATCTTATAGTATCATCCCGAACAAGGTCAGCTGATCTCATTTTCAACAAAATGAAGTCTCAGAAACCTCACTTTGATTTCATGGATTGAAAGAAAAAAGTCGAACCACTAGTGGAATTAACTGATTTCTATTTGCAGCATCTGAAGACACTTGCAGAATAGTGCCAAAACTGTTCGCAAAGTTCTTCTACTAATGGAGCCAGCAGCGTAATAGCTATTACTTTACTTTAGTATGTGCACCAGAAAACTTTGAATTAAAAATAAGCAAAATTAATTTAGAAGACTCATTTGATCTAAACAAAAATTCTACTTCATAGAATAAATGTACCTTTTGCAGCTACACATATTAAATCACTGCCTTTGGGCACAGTCTTTTAGAACTACTAACTTTTGAAGTAGCTATTGATGATACTTCAGCAGATAGGTGTCTACCGGTTTCCATGTGGTCAGTGGTACCACTATGGGCCCTGCAGTGGGTAGCAAATGTTACCCATTCATTATTAAGTTTTTTTGTTTGTTTGTTTTTGAGATGGAGTCTTGCTCTGTCGCCCAGGCTAGAGTGCAGTGGCGCGATCTCGTCTCACTGCAACCTCTGCCCCCTGGGTTCAAGCAGTTCTCCTGCCTCAGCCTCCCAAGTAGCTGGGATTACAGGTGCCCACCACCACACCTGTAATTTTTGTACTTTTTGTGGAGACAGGGTTTCACCATCTTGGCCAGGCTGGTCTCGAACTCCTGACCCCGTGATCCACCTGTCTTGGGCTCCTGAAGTGCTGGGATTACAGGTGTGAGCCACTGCGCCTGGACTCATCATCAAGTTTCTCAAGTAAATTTTTAGTATTTAAAGTTTATTATGCCTGTATTTCCATTCCTTTGAGCTCAATGATAACTAAAAGGCTTGCCACCAAATTTCTTAAAACATTATCAAATTAACATTTGTGGATTTACACTATACAATGAACAAAAATCATTATCAAGTGCATTCAGTCTATTCTCTGCATGTACTTCTATTTCTAGTACCTGTTTCATATACATCTGACTCACAATTTTCCACTGATAGGCACACTAGTGACTTTCTCTGTTTCAGGCTGAAGCACTGGCCATGCATGAATGTCCTAGAGGGTCAACACCACCAAATATTTCTCCCGTCATTACCTAAAACTGAAAAGAGTTCGCTGTCCCTAGTTGCTAGTAACAATGACACTTCATTTTTATCATTCAGCACCCTGCATGCTGGTCTTGAAAGGCAAATATTTGTTACATTGCCAATACATTGCCAACCCACTGCCCATAGGTCTCACACACTACTAGACAAGACTATGGAAGAATCTAGAAAGAGGCAGACTGGCACATCCCTTTGGTTCTGGGCCATTCATTTTTCCCCCTTCTGTTTCGTACTCAAATATGACAACTAGAGGCACAGTAGCTGACTTCCAACTACGAAAAATGAGGAAGCGTGGCAATAGAGATGCCCGAATCTCTGATGCACAGTTGACATCACAAAGCAGCTGCAGTAATCTTGGCCTGCTTCTCTCTGGACCTCTGATTAAATACAAACAAAAACAGAAACGAGCCCCTTCTGTTTATGTGACTCAAGTAGAGTTTACATCTGTTGCAGTAAAATACTTTTCTCATTGAAATGTACCTAAGTTGTTTCAATAAAAATACATTTTAGTGGGAGGGAGGTTGACTCACACCTGTAATCCCAGCACTTTAGGCAGTCTAGAGAGGAAGATTGTTTAAAGCCAGCAGTTCAAGACCAGCCTGGGCAATGCAGCAAGACCCCATCTCTACAAAAAATTAAAAGAAAAAAAAAAACCTTTCATTAGATCTATAGACTTATCTCTGCTAGTTGCTATCACTCTGCCTCAACTAGAACTTTGATAACTTATATCTGGTATATATTAGATCTAAAGTGTTCATTTGAATTCAATAAGTGAAAACACACACTAACAAGCATTTTTTTAAGACACAGTCTCAGTCTGTTGCCGAGGCTGAGTGCAGTGGTGAGATCATAACTCACTGCAGCCTTGACCTCCTAGGCTCAAGTCATCTTCCCATCTCAGACTCCAGAGCAGATATAACTAGAGGCATGCACCACCACACCAATCTACTTTTTATTTTTTTATTTTTTTGTAGAGATGGGGTCTTACTATGTTGCCCAGGCTAGTATCAAACTCCAGGACTCAAGCAATCTTCCCACTTTGGCCTCCAAAAGTGCTGGAATTTTAATCATAAGCTACAGTGCCTGACCCACATTAATATATTTACTTTCTATTCAATTTAGTGAGCATTTTCTATAGGCTTCCCGATACATAATTTTCATTCATATAAATCATCACAACTTTACCGGAAAGTCCTAGAGGGCAAAGACAGGATCATATACTTTGATATATGATATTCATAGACCTTATGGAATATATCAATACTCAATTGAAAGCATTTTACAAATGCTTTTACTTTTCTATCAGAAACAGTTAAAACAAAGCTTTTTAAAAAATTAAGTGATTTTAAAAGCTCTAAAAACTTTGATTCCAAGTTATTGTAACAATTATGTCAAAAAGCAGATTTTCCTCCTTCCTTAGGTTACTTTTAAATAAACTCAATTTCATATCCATGTTTAAGTTGATTGGCAAGAAGCCAGCTTTCAAAACTGTGCAAATTACCTGAGTTATTTAAAAAAAAAAAAAAAAAAGCAAATAACTTACTTCAATCTCCCAAAAAAAGCTTTTTTTTTTTAACTTCCTTTAGAGTAGGGCTGCTTTTAAATGAGAATATGATTGTAAATCACTCTAAATTGCTCATACACCAAGTTATATTGTTCCCTAAGATGAACTTTAAGAGGCATCTTGTGATTTATGTATTTGTGATCAAAATAAAGACAGCCTGATGCATTTGCTGTGGGAGCAATTTGCATTCCATTTTATGTGCTATTCAAATGTTAGGTATACAACTGAGGTAGAGCAATAAAGAAAACAGTAATAGTAGGTCTTAGGACCAGAATTTACCTGGTTTTGTAGGATTTAAAAAGAATCATTTGCTTGGCCACACACTGTTCTATTGGGATCCACTTGATAATTTCCATGTGAGGAGTTTTTCCTTTTCAACTAAACTGGGTTGCTTAAGGGCAGGAAACAGACCTCTCAGGCATTATTTTCTGTCTTCAGTGCCTAACGTGCTCCTGGGCTCATTGTTGGAATACAGTGACAACAATTAGAATGACTGAAGGATACCTCATAAGTTGATAGCTATTTTAGAAGAGTGGGCCCTTCCAGGGGTTATTAAAGAGATAATGGTAGAGTGTCTCCCAGTATTTATAAGCACACATTTAATAAGACAGCCTCTCAAGGGCATTTCTTTCCACTTTGAACATCACCTGGAACCACCACGATCAAGTCAGCTTCGTCCCTCGGATTCAAGTCTGGTTTAACATATGCAAATCAATAAACGTAACTCATCACATAAACGGAACTAAAGACAAAAACCACATGATTACTTCAATAGATGCAGAAAAGGCCTTCAATAAAATTCAACATCCCTTCATGTTAAAACCTCTCAATAAACTAGGTATTGAAGGAACGTATTTCAAAATAAAAGCCATTTATGTCAAACCAACACCCAATATCACACTGAATGGGCAAAAGCTGGAAGCTTTCCCCTTGAAAACCAGCACAAGACAAGGATTGCCCTCTCTCACCACTCCTATTCAACATAGTATTGTAAGTTCTGGTCAGGGAAATCAGGCCAGAGAAAGAAAGAACGGGTATTCAAATAAGAAGAGAGAAAGTCAAATTGTCTTTGTTTGTGGATAATATGATCCTATGTCTTGAAAACCCCATCATCTCAGCCCAAAAGCTTCTTAAGCTGATAAGCAACTTCAACAAAGCCTTGGGATACAAAACAAAAAATCAATGTGCAAAAATCACAAGCATTCCTATAGACCAACAACAGACAGAGCCAAATCATAAGTGAACTTCCATTCACAATTGTTACAAATACAATAAAATACCTAGGAATAGAGTTAACAAGGAAAGTGAAGGGTCTCTTCAAGGAGAACTACAAACCACTGCTCAAGGAAATAAGAGGGAATACAAACAAATGGAAAAACATTCCATGCTCATGGATAGAAAAATCAATATTGTGAAAATAGCCATACTGCCCAAAGTAATTTATAGATTCAATGCTATTCCCATTAAACTACCACTGATATTCTACACAGAATTAGAAAAAAAAATGATTTTAAAATTCATATGGAACCAAAAAAGGCCGCATAAAGCCAAGACAACCCTAAGCAAAAACAACAAAGCCAAAGGCATCATGCTACTCAACTTCAAACTATACTGCAAGGCTACAATAATCAAAATAGCATGGCACTGGTAAAGAAACAGGTACATAGACCAATGTAACAGAATAGAGAACTCATAAACAAGCCCACACACCTATAACCATCTGATCTTTGACAAACTTGACAAAAACAAGCAATGGGGAAAGGATTTTCTATTTAATAAATGGTGCTGGGAGAACTGGCTAGCCATATGCAGAAATTTGCAACTGGACCCCTTCCTTATATCTTAAACAAAAATTAACTTGAGATGGGTTAAATACTGAATGTAAAACCCAAAACTATAAGAATTATAGAAGAAAATCTAGTCAATACCATTCTGGACACAGGTATGGGCAAAGATTTCATAACGAAAACATCAAAAGCAATTGCAACACAGGCAAAAATTGACAAATGGAATCTAATTAAGCTAAGAGCTTCTGCACAGTAAAAGAAACTATCAGAGTGAACAGACAACTTACAGAATGAGAAAATGTTTTTGCAATCCAGCCATCTGGCAAAGGTCTAACATCCAGAGTCAACAAAGAACATAAATTTACAAGAAAAAATATTTTTTTAATTGGCAAAGGACATGAACAGATACTTCGCCAAAGACGACATACATTTGGCCAACAAACATGAAGAAAGCTCAACATCACTTATCAGTGAAAGATAGATCAAAACCACAATGAGACACCATCTCATGCCACTCAGAATGGCTATTACTAAAAAGTCAAAAACCAATAGATGCTGATGGGGCTGTGGAGAAATAGGAATGCTTTTACACAGTTGGTAAGAATATAAATTAGTTCAACCATTGTGGAAGACAAGTGTGGCAATTCCTCAAAAGTTGAGAACTAGAAATATCATTTAACCCAGCAATCTCATTACTGGGTACATACCCAAGAAAATATAAATCATTCTATTATAAAGATACATGCACATATATGTTCACCATAGCACTATTCACAATAGCAAAGACATGGAATCAACCCAAATGCTCATCAACTAAAGAAAATGTAGTACATGTATACCATGGAATACTATGCAGCCATAAAAAGGAACAAGATCACGCCCTTTGCAGGGACATGGATGGATCTGGAAGCCATTATCCTCAGCTAACTAACACAGGAACAGAAAACCAAACACCATATGTTCTCACTCATGAGTGGGAGCTGAACAATAAGAACATATGGACACAGGGAGGGAAATAACATATACTGGGGCCTGTTGAGGGGTTGGGGAGGGAGAACATCAGGATAAATAGCCAATGCATGCTGGGGTTAACACCTAGGTGATGGGTAGATAGGTGCAGCAAACCACCGTGGCACCTGTTTACCCATCTAACTAACCTGCACATCCTATACATGTACCCCAGAAGTTAAAAAAACAAAAAAAAGAAAATTACTTGGAAAGCATTTGAAAAGTCACTTGGAACCTGTTCTTAGAATCAGTATTTACTTGAAGGAGTGTTTTTAAGTTATTTCAGACTTATTTCATGTTCTATTTTTTCTGCTTATTGTATTCTCTTACTGCTAATAACTTTTTAACACACTCATACTTCAACATTTCTAAACTGTGTGCTAAATTAATCAGCCTTTCACGTTTTCTTTAAAGTCTCCTGATTTACCCTTTTTACTTTATCTGCTGCTACAATTATTTGCTCCAGCCAAATCACCTGCATTCTGTAATCCTTACACGCAATTCATGTTTCCTTACCTTCATTCTGTCTTTCTGTTCCCTATACCTGGAACATCTCCCTACACTCTTTGCTTGTCATGATTCTACTCATCTTTGAGGACACTCCCAAATTCTTCATATGAGCTCTTCCACCTTAAACTTCTGATGTTTAGCAAGGCTTCCTAGAGTTCTTATTTGGTTTACTATATAAAATGTTGAGTTATTCTTTAAGTAGTTTCAGCTGCCTATTATATGGAAAAAGCCCACACCAAAACCATAAATCAAAACAAGAGGAATTTTGGAAATTATACAAGCATAAGAAAATTAAGTAATATATTTCTAAATGACCAATGGGTCAATGAAGAACTTAAAGAAATTGAAAATTTTCTTAAATAATGGGAACACAACATATCAAAACCTATGGGACACAGTGAAAGCAGTACTAAGAAAGAAATTTATAGCTGTAAGTGCCTATATCAAAAAGAAGAAAAGCCTCAAATATATAACCTAATGGTGCATCTTAAAGAACTAGAGAAGCAAGAGCAAACCAAATCCAAAATTGGAAGGAAATGAAGACCAGAGAAGAAATAAATGCAAGTGAGAAGAAAACCATGAAAAAGATCAACAAAAAAGTTGTTTTTTGAAAACAAAATTAAACTTTTAGCCAGACAAAGAATAAAAAGAAAACTCAAAATTGTAGATGAAAACGATGACATTACAATTGATACCATAGAAATTTAAGGGATCATTAGTGGCTACTATGAGAAACTATATGCCAATACATTGAAATGTATAGAAGAAATCAACAAATTCCTAGACACATAAAATCTACCAAGATTGAACCATGAAGAAATCCAAAACCTGAACCAATAAAAACAAGATCAAAGCTGTAAATAAGAAGTATTCCAGTAAAGAAAAGCCTGGAACTCAATGACTTCACTGCTAAATTCTACCAAACATTTAAAGAAGAACTAATGTCAATCCTACTCAAACTATTTTTGAAAGATAGAAGGGAAAGAGGAGGGAATACTTCCAAAGTCTTTTTTTTTTTTTTTTTTTTGAGATGGAGTTTTGTTCTTGTTGCCCAGGCTGGAGTGCGATGGTGCAATCTCAACTCACTGCAATCTCCACCTCCTGGGTTCAAGTGATTCTCCTGCCTCAGGCTCGCAAGTAGCTGGGATTACAGGCATGTAGCACCGCACCCCACTAACTTTGTATGTTTAGTAGAGATGAGATTTCTCCATGTTGGTCAGGCTGGTCCCGAACTCCTGACCTCAGGTGATCTGCCCACCTCAGACTTCCAAAGTGCTAAGATTATAGGCGTGAGCCACCACACCAGCCCCAAAGTCATTCTACGAGGCTAGTTTTACTAGGATACCAATACACAAAGACACATCCAAAAAAGAAAATTACAGGTGAATATCTCTGATGAACATTGATATAAAAATCTTCAACATAATATGAGCAAACCAATTCAATGATGCATTGAAAAGTCATTCATCATGACTAAGTGGCATTTACCTAAGGGATGCAAGAATGGTTCAACATATGAAAAATCAATCAATGTAACACATCATATCAACAGAATGAAGGACAAAAACCATATGATCATTTTAATTGATGCCAAAATTATTTGATAAAATTTAACATCCCTCCATGATAAAAACCTTCAAAAAACCGAGATCCAAGATGGCCGATTAACAACAGCTCAGGATTGCAGCTCCCAGTGAAAGCGCAGAGAGCGAGTGGACGCTGCACTTTCAGACGAATTTTTGTTGCCCATAGACTGGGAGATTCCCGGTGGAGGAGCCACACAGGTCACCAGCGCGACTTTTTTGGACGGTGCGGCTATTTTGCCAGCGCCCCAGCATGGCGCTTCTTGGTGTGGAGTATACGGGACGGGGTGCCCTTTGAGTCTGGCTCGGCTGGTCCCATCCCCACAAGGAGAACAGCAATTGGAAGCACTGAGGACTGAGAGTTTCACAGTAAGCACAGCTGAACCGGGAAGGCCCAGCCCTGCAGGGAAGGGGCGTCCGCCAAAGGAAAACTAAGAAACAGAAAAAACTTCATCACTGGACGGAGAGATTCAAGATGGACGATTAACAACAGCTCAGGATTGTAGCTCCCAGTGAAAGCACAGAGAGCGAGTGGACGCCGCAATTTCAGACGAATTTCTGTGGCCCACAAACTGGGAGATTCCCGGCAGAGGAGCCACACGTGTCGCCAGCGCGACTCTTTTGGCCGGCGCAGCTGTTTTG